>SEYY01000273.1:26305-51305 GCA_009176605.1 Armadillidium nasatum
AACATTTCACTGATTTCTTATAGTCATTTCTCCAAGATATTTGAGATAGATCGATTTAAAAAGATTGTAAAAACCCCTAATATAGTTGCTACTAGTGTCACAGGAGAGACTTTGAAGATTTTAGGTAAAACCCCCTTACATTTAAATATAGGAAAAGTAAAAATTGTACATGAAGTGTATATCCTTGATAATACTAAGTTTGTAGGAGATTTGCTTATTGGGAGAGATATAATAAAGAGAATTGGAAAGGTTATGTTTAACTTCGAAGAAAAATATATCCAAATTAATAAAATAAAAATGCCAATAGTTTGTCATGACAGTTATAAAATACAATGTCATAATGTAAATAGAAAAAGTCTTGTTGAAGATAAGTTAAAATTAAATAAAAAGATAGTTTTACCACCACGTTCATTTGTTAAAACCCATGGTGTAGTCGGTGATAAATGGAAGAATAAAAATATAGTAGTAGAATCTTCTTGTAATGATGGCTTGAGAGTGGGAAATACATTAGCAGTTGTTAACGAAAAGTTAGAAGTGCCATTTACGATAGCAAATTACTTTGATAGAGAAGTTGTCTTAAACAAAAACGAACTAATAGGAGATATATTTTTGGCTGATGATGAAGAGATAGAGTTAGAAAACATAGCCAAATCAGATTGCACTTTTAATTTAAATGAAGTAAATTTAGAAAATTTAGAAACGTTCCAACAAACTAAAATTCTTAGATCTGTTAAAGAAATACAAAGATGCCTTTTCACAAACATCTGATGACATAGGGCTTTGCACATTAAATAAACATAGTATAAAGACAGGAGATAGCAAACCCGTTTTTGTTCCTCAATATAGATTGCCCCAATCAACTAAAAAGGTAATGCAAGAACATATAGACAAAATGTTGAAATTAGGATTAATTGAAAGATCTTCCAGTAGTTGGAATTGTCCTATAATATTAATAAAAAAGTCCGACAACACATTAAGATTCGTATATGACGCTAGAGGCTTAAATAAGGTAACTGAGGTAGAAGTTATGTCCATGCCAAAGATAGATGAAATTTTATCATCACTAAACGGCTCTAGATACTTTTCAGTATTAGATAATTTAAAAGGGTTCAATCAGATCTTAATAGCAGAAGAGGATAGACACAAAACAAGTTTTATTGGACCAGACAACCTTAAATACCAACATGTAAGAATGCCTTATGGTCTATTAGGAGCCCCTACTACATTTACCAAAACATTATCTCTCTTATTTTCGGAAGTATTAGGCAAGTTCTGTCATATTTACATGGACGACTTGATTCTTTATTCAACAAATTTTGAAGACCACCTTAAAAATTTAGAACAAATTTTAAAAATATACAAAGATTCTGGCCTTAAATTATCTATGAAGAAATGTAAATTCGCTCAAGAATCCGTAAAGTATTTAGGCCATATAGTTTCTAAAAAAGGAATTCAGATAGACCCGGTTAAACTACAAGGCATAAGAGACTATGGAACACCCAGGAACGTAAAAGATGTTAGAAGGTTTGTAGGAATGGCAAGTTATTACAGGAAATTTATTGATGGCTTTTCTAGTATATGTGCTCCACTAACTAACCTCACCAAAAAGTATTCTAAATTTATTTGGACTGAATTAGAAGAACAAGCTTTTAATAAATTAAAGGAATCATTAGCTAGTTCCCCTATCCTTATACATCCTAATTTCGATCATCCATTCAAACTTCATACTGATGTATCCGATATTGCTATAGGAGCAGTATTAACTCAAGAAATTGATGGTATGGAAAGACCAGTAGCATACTTTTCTCGAAAGCTAACACCACAGGAAAGCAGATATAGTGTAACGGAAAGAGAGGCTTTAGCAATTGTTAAGTCGGTAAAACATTTTGACTATTATTTATACGAACATAAATTTACAATAATATCAGATCATCAACCTTTAAGATACCTTTTTAAATTCAAACCCAGTACGCCAAGAATCGCTAGGTGGGCTCTACTTCTAACAGAATTCAACTTTGACATTCAGTTCAAGGCAGGGAAGGAAAATATAATCCCAGACGCACTTAGTAGGAGTGTGAATATCATTAATAATGAAGAGATCGTTGACCCATCGAAAGTTTTAAATTCTCTTAATGTACGGAAGGAACAGTTGAAAGATCTAGAATGGAGAAGGATCATTAACTATTTTGAAAAGAGAAATATAGAAGGAATTCCTAGAGACATAGACTTGTCAAGATTTGTCATGAAAAATAACTGCTTACATTTTATACAATATAATGATCATCAAAGACCTTACAAGGAAGTATTAGTAGTTCCTCAAACGCTTAAAGACACAGTTTTGTATATCGTACACAATTCCCATTTAAACTTTCATGCAGGATTTATTAAAACTCTTTATAGAGCCAAAGATTTATTCTATTGGCCAAATATGTCTCAAGATATAAAAGAATATTGCAAAAGTTGTTTAACTTGCCAGAAAATTTCTCCTTATAATAGTATTAAAGCACCTCTACAATTATTCCATTCACCAATCTCCCCAGGTACTCATATAAGTATTGATATTGTTGGACCTTTCCCAGAAACACCTAATGGTAATAAATATATCTTTTCTATTATAGATAATTTTTCTAGATTTCTCCAAACTTATCCTATTTCAAATATCAAAAAGGAAACCATAGTAAATTGTTTGATTGATTATATAAATAGATTTTCTTCTCCTTTACATATCACTAGTGACAATGGCTCCCAATTCCACTCTAAACTTTTTAAAGAAGTATGTGATCTTTTTAGAAGTAAAATACATTATACTACAAGTTTTCATCCACAAGGAAATAGTTATTCAGAAAGGTCTCATAGAAATGTCAAAAATGCTTTAATCTCAGCTCTAGAAAATTCTTCATTACATCAATGGGAAGACTATCTTTCATTTGTTACTTTAGCTTTAAATACCTCATATCACTCAAGTACGAACGAGATTCCTTTCTTTCTCTTTTTTGGTAGAGATGCTCTTTTACCCTTATCAGACATAATAAAAGCTGGAGAAAGATACGACCATGTGAATAAAAATTGTAAAGAGGAAATATTAAAGAAAATGAAAATGGCATATGAAAATGCTCAGAAATTTAATGAAAAGACCCAAAGTAAACGAAAGGAATACTTTAGAAAAAAAAATTTTAAGGAATTCGAAATGGGAGATTTCGTGTGGTTATTAGGCAATTATAGGAGAGGAAAAGGTTGTAAATTAAAACCTAGGTATCTTGGTCCTTACAGAATAATTGACAAATACTCAGCAACGAATTATACAATAAAACCCTTATACGACCTACACAAGAGAGAAGAGAAGGTACATATAAACCGATTAAAGAAATGCAACTTTACCTAACATTATTCATGATCCTGATAATGAAACAGAAGTAAATATAGATGAGGAAGAAGAAAGAGAAGAAGTTACTGATGAAAATTCAGATAGTGACGATGACATGTATTTCCCTGTATATAGAAACAGAAATACTAGAACAATTGTAAATAGAAATGTAGATAATCCTATTAATACTTATAATTTAAGGTCTAAAGGACATGTTTTAGACACAGATAGAGTTCAAAATAAACCTATAGAATATAAGGTTAGAGGTAGTAGAAATTGTAATTTCTTGAGCTTTATAATAGTTATAATAGTTATTATAAAGATATTTTGTTGTTGTTAAAATAATTATATGAAGAGTGGTTATTATTGGGAAAACGAATATTTAATAAAGTTATTGTATCTTATTTATTTATTTATGAATAATTATCATTGATGAAACATGTTGATGTATTGTGGAAAGGGACGGGAATTGTCTCCTTGTTGTTAAGTCTCGCAGAAGAATGTTGTACATTCTAACTTCTTAGCCGATTAAGGTTCAATTAAACTATATCTCTAAGGAGAAGTTTAAGCTAAGCTGCCTTGTGACTATTCTGTAAATAAATATTTGTTTACGATATTCAGGGACTTGTTATTGATGAAAAATGTATTGTTGTTTCATGAGTTTTTATGAGGATTCAGAATTAGGATAAAATTCTGAATATGATGTATTGATAAAGTTATATTATGTTGTTCATGTTTTATATTATTATTCTTTTCCTAACCATTTTTGATAGATTATTTGATTAAAGATTAAATTGTTTTATTCCTAAGTTCACCTTTGAAAATGTGTTCAATTTTAAGCGTGGAGTAATATAAAGTATTTTAATTGGACACATTCGCAAATTCGAATTTAGGAATCATGTAAATAAATTGTTAAATATTTAAATGGAATTAAGTTTAGTAATGTTTAGTTTTTAAACTTCACAACTATATTTTATTTATTCATTGTTATTATTATTATTATTATTATTATTATTATTATTATTATTATTATTATTATTATTATTTTGGTAGAGTAGTTAAACTTTGTAACTATAAATATAAGTAGAATTAAGATAATAATCAGAAGACTCAAAGACCTTCTCAGGAGAGGAAGTAATTTCTCTTCTTAAAACTGAATTGTTGTAGAACTTTCAGTTTCCCTTTGGACAGTTGTAGAACTCTCCAAATAGAACGGAGTTGTAGAACTCTTAGTTCTTTCTAACTGAATGTTGTAGAACTTTCAGTTTCCTTTTTGGATCGTTGTAGAACCCTCCAAATAGAACGGAGTTGTAGAACTCTTAGTTCTTTCTAACTGAATGTTGTAGAACTTTCAGTTTCCTTTTGGATCGTTGTAGAACCCTCCAAATAGAACAGAGTTGTAGAACTCTTAGAATTTAACCATCCCCTTGAATTAAATGTGTCCCTTTAAATATAATAACTAATACTGTTAAAATTAACCATTGCCTTTAACATAGCTTGTCACGCTTACCATTATTGTAATATATTTTGTAAATAACTTTTCTTTATATTAAATATTATAAACCAAAAACTCTTTTATTGAACTCACTAGATTTGGAATTTGTTTGAATCACTTATTTTTATTCTGTAATTGGCACTAAACTCTTAACAAGAAACACTAAATAACAATAGGGTTTAGGAGCACAATTTTACAATATATATATATATATATATATATATATATATATATATATATATATATATATATATATATATATATATATATATATATATATATATATATATATATATATATATATATATATATATATAGGGGAGGATGTAGCGCCATCCGAAGCGATGCAAGTACCCCCCACTGGGCTTAACACACGGGGTGATAGGATGGGCTAGACCATTCCGTTTCACCCCGTTGCCCTTTGGTTCGTTCCTTTTCGCGTTTCATCTTCTCAGAGGGTCTCTAGTGTACCCTTGACTCACTCTTGGAGTGCCTATGCTCCAACAACTTTTCTACTTCTTCACATGTGTCCTACAAATTTACAAACGCTTACACTTACATTACCTTTTAAATTAATCAAAATGTCGAAACATAAATCTGCCTCGGAGAATCCAAGAGGGGCGAATTCCAAACATAGCCCCTCATCCACTCCTTCCCCCATCACTACTTGGGAGTTGGTGGCCTCCGGTGATGGGGTTGGCGCCACCAAGAGCTCTATGCCGACTTGCCCTGCTGCACGGTCTTCGTTTTTCATTACTTTCAGCAACATTCGCAGTCTTTTTCTAATCTCCACTTTGTCGAACACCACCTCTCTTCTTCTAGACCTCATCTCTTGTTCTTAACTGAAACTCAGGTGTCTTAGTGCTCTGACAGCAAACCCTACTCTGTTTCCTCCTACTGTCTCTATCCTCAATTTTCAGCCAAAGGCGGATGTTGCGCAAATGTGCGCAATGGTGTTGTCTGTTCTCGTGTCTCTAATTTGGAGTCTTCTGAATTCTCTACTTTATGGCTTAAACTTTCTTGCAACTCTACAACTAAATTCATTTGTTCTGTCTATTTATCTCCTAACTCTACAGACTATCCAAAATTCTTCGACTATCTTAACTCCAAAATAGAGCACATTCTTTCTTCTTCTTCTTTCTCCGAAATCATCATTTTAGGTGATTTCAATGTTCACCACCGCCAATGGCTTTCATCTAGTTCTCAAGATCCAGCTGGTGAACTTGCCTTCCAATTTTCTATCCAGAACAACCTTGATCAGTTGCTGCATCTCCCTACCCGTATCCCTGACCGTCTTGGTGATGAACCCAACATTCTAGACCTTTTTCTAACTTCTAATCCTTCTCCTTATACTGTTAAACTCTTCCCTCCTCTGGGTTCATCCGATCATCTTCTTATCTCCGTATCTTGTCCTGTCTCTTCAAGTCTTCCGCAAGAACGGCCCCCGCCTTCGGCGAGGAGACGTTTCTGGCATTTCGGTGCCACTAACTGGTCTGACTTGCGGTCGTACTTCTCTGATTTTCCATGGAATGATTACTACTGTGCAGAGCGCATAACTGAGGTGATTCTCTCTGGCATGGAGGCGTGCATTCCAAATTCTTTCCCTTCCACTAAACCTAATAAACCATGGTTTAACTCTGCTTGTTCTCGTGCTATCTGCCGCAGGGATGCTGCCTTCAGGGATTACCGTCGTCTTCAAACTCCAGAAACTCACTCAACTTATATTTCATCCTGGAATCATGCAAAATCTATTCTTCGAGATACCAAAAACTCTTTTCTCCGTCGCAAATGCAATAATCTTTCTTGTTCCTCTTCCTCTCGCCCTTTCTGGCATTTTGTCAAAAAAAAAAAAAATGTCAACTCTAACTTTGCTTCTTCCTCTTTCCCTCCTATAGTATCTTCTGACGGTTCAACTGCCGTTTTGGCTTCCTCTAAAGCTGAACTCTTTGCTCAAACCTTTGCCTTAAATTCAACCTTAGACGATTCCGGAGCTGTTCCTACTCCTTCAACCACCTCCAACTCATTTATGCCTAAAATTGTAATTTCTTCTAAAGATGTCACTTCTGCTCTCTCTGAGCTGAACACTAACAAGGCGTACGGTCCTGATGGTATCCCTCCTGTGGTTCTCAAAATTTGCGCTTCCGAGCTTGCACCCTGCCTTGGTAAACTATTTCGTCTATGTCTTTCTACTTCAACCTTCCCTACTTGTTGGAAACGTGCGCTCATTCAGCCTATGCCGAAGAAGGGGGACCCCTCTCAACCCTCTAACTACCGTCCAATTTCTTTAACCTCCGTTCATTCTAAAGTTTTTGAATCTATCCTTTACAGGAAGATTTGGAAACATCTCAATTCTTCTAATCTTATCTCAGATCGCCAGTATGGCTTTCGAAAGAAACGCTCTACTGGTGATCTCCTTTCCCTTCTCTCTGACTCTTGATCCTCCGCTCTTCGGCATTTCGGTGAATCTTTTGCTGTTGCGCTAGACATATCGAAGGCTTTCGATAGAGTCTGGCACAAAGCTTTGATTTCCAAACTTCCCTCTTTCGGAATGTATCCTTCTCTCTGTGACCTTCTCTCTGATTTCCTTTCCGGTCGTTCTATAGCAGCTGTTGTAGACGGCCACCGTTCATCCTATAAATCTATTAATAGTAGTGTTCCTCAAGGATCTGTCCTATCCCCAACACTTTTTCTCCTTTTCATTAATGACCTTCTCTCTATTACTTCATCTCCTATCCACTCCTATGCTGATGACTCCACCCTTCATTACTCTTTTCATTTTGAAAGACGCCCCTCCCAGCAACAGTTAATAGAGGCAAGGAGGGTGGCCTTGGAGCAACTAACCTATGATCTATCTCTTATTTCAAATTTGGGCAAAGAAAACATGGTCGTTTTCAATGCCTCAAAAACTCAATTCCTCCATCTCTCTACTCGACACAATCTTCCACACAACTACGATATCTTCGAAAACACGCAACTCAAACCTTCATCTCTCCTTAATATTCTCGGTGTTTCTTTTTTCTCGTGATCTTTCTTGGAAAGATCACATTACCTCTCTTTCTAAACAAGCTTCTAAGAGGTTGGTTGTTCTGAGGCGCCTTCAATATTTCTTCACACCACCCCAGTTGCTTGCTCTGTATATGGGTGTTGTTCGCATCTGTATGGAGTATGCGTCACACATCTGGGGTGGTTCCACACACACAGCTCTCCTGGAAAGGTGGAGTCTAGAGCTTTTCGCCTTATCAATTCTCCTGCTCTCACTAATTCACTTCAATCTTTTTCTGCCCGTCGAAATGTTGCGTCACTCTCTCTATACTATCGCTATTACAATGGACACTGCTCTTCTGAACTCTCTCGTCGCATACCTCCTCCATTAAGAAGGGTTCGTGCGACTCGTCTTTCTACACAGTCTCATCCTTTCTCTGTCCAACTCTCTGACCCCAGACTTAACCGCTATGCTCAATCTTACATGTACTCTACTGGTAAAGTCTGGAACACGCTTCCTTCATCTATTTTCCCAACTTCCTATGACTTAGGCACCTTTAAACGCCGTGTATCAGGTCATGTCGGCCTTTAATTTGACCATGTTTCCGACTTTCCTCCCAACTCTGGTGGAACATTGGTAGGCCTCTGGCCTTTGCCCACCAGAGGAGAAATAAAAAAATAAAAAAATATATATATATATATATATATATATATATATATATATATATATATATATATATATATATATATATATATATATATATATATATATATATATATATATATATATATATTTAAAACTACTAATTAAAACAATAAAAAATAAAAAGTTAAAACGAAGGAAACAATAAATAAAAAAGAAAATAACAAGTAACAAGGATAAAAGAGCTATGAACGTTTCAGGAAACTAACTCTTCCCTCTCATCAGGGCAACTGAGGATAGAAGGCAGAAAACAAAAGTAAGAAGCTTTACGTTGCCAGAAGTTCAGAAAAATAAAAAATTACCTAACATCGAGGATACCAAATCTGTCACCTATTGCGCATGTGGAAAAACGTTTTTAAAAATCCTTGTCAAATAACCTGAAAAAGTATTGAAATTATCGAGTTGTAATAAAAAAATGCTTCAATGAATCTGTTTAGATTTTTTGACTGATGAAAATAAAAAATGTTGCATTATTCCAGTTTATTTTGTGATTGTTTGCTATACGAAGAAAAATTGCATTACTGGTGCTGCGTTTCTTACATCGTCTTTGCGTTGTTCTATACGAGTATGCAACGATTTGATAGTTTCGACTATATAAAGAGAGTTACAAGAATTGCATGGAATTTTATAGACACCTCCCATCTTTTCTGTAAATGTAGTATTATTTGTGATAAAGGTGCAAGAAATTTTATTAGGGAAACTAAAAATCAGATGGATGTTGCAAAGTGAGGAGATAATAAATTTTAAGGACGACAAGGACCACTACAGTATTACTGAGGGGGGGGGGGGTTCCCGTGGTGAAGTATTTTTATCTTTATAAAGGAAGAATTTGACTCTGTGATATTGTTTGTTAATAACTTGTAAAGTGTATCCAAGGGATAGGAATTGATGACTTATGAATGTAATTTCTTCATCGATATATCATGTCTGTGATCAACAGGGAACGCAAAAAAGTATTGAAAATAATAATATGTTTCATGTGGATAGGATGATCTGAAAAAGTATGTAACAGCTGGTTGCGTGAAGTAGGCTTTCTATATACTCTAAATTCTAATTTTTCGTGATTTTCTATAATTAATATGTCTAAAAAGGAAATTTTATTTTTGTTTTGTGTGTCTATTGTAAATTTAATTGAAGGGATCAATTGAATTAACTGTAATAAAAAGTCATTTAAAGAAAAATTATCGGGCAAAATTGCTAAAACATCGTCAACTTATATAACTGAATCAAAAATTAATATATCTAAATGTGAGAATCCGACTGACGAGATTTGCTTCGAATAACTCCATATAAAGGTTGGCTATAACAGGACTCAGGCTATTGCCCATACTAGTACCATAGATTTGACGATAGAATTTGTTGTTAAATGTGAAAATATTCTGCTCCATACATATTTTTATCAATTTAACAAAACTTTGTAAAGGAAGTGGCAATGGATGATTTTCCAGTTTGTCTGTCAAAAAATCTAAAAAATGGGGGATAGGTACATTGGTAAAAAGGCTGACAACTTCAAAACTTATCAGAATGTGATTTTCTGGAATATTATTACCTATTTTATTCTTAAAATCGGATCTATTTTTAATATGAGAGGTGGAAATAGTGCCGAAAAATGAAGCCAAAATATCTGTGAGCCATCTGCTCAATTTGGTAAAGTTATCATTTTTGCAAGCTATGATTGATCTGAGGGGGACATTTTCTATATATAATAATGGAATTCCATAAAAATAGAGGAGAGTGGGATTGGGATTAGAAATCTTTTTGAAAAGTGCAGTTGGTAACAAAATTTTTTATATGATTTTTAAAAACGTAGGTTTGCGAGTTGATAGGGTTTCTGTTTAATATTTCGTAGGTGCTACTATCGTTTAGCATTCGTTCTGCCTTGGTTAAATAATCATTGTAATTTAATATAGTGATGCCTGCTGATTTATCTGCACTTCTTATAATCGTTGCAAATTCGTGTAGAACAACACCAAGCCGATGTAAGAAGATGCAACACCAGTAATGCAATTTTTCTTCATATAGCAAACAATCACAAAATAAATTGGAATGATGCAACATTTTTGTTTTCATCCAAGTCAAAAAATCTAAGCAGATTCATTTTTATTAAAACTCTAGATAATTTCAATACTTCTTTAGGCTTTTTTGATATAGACACCGTTCTTTTAGGTTATTTGAAGAGGATTTTTAAAAACGTTTTTCCACATGCGCAATAGGTGCCAGATTTGGTATCCTCGATGTTAGGTAATTTTTTTTTTTTTTTTTGAACTTCTGGCAACGTGAAGCTTCTTACTTTTGTTTTCTGCCTTCTGTTCTCAGTTGCCCTGATGAGAGGGAAGAGTTAGTTTCCTGAAACGTTCATAGCTCTTTTATCCTTGTTACTTGTTATTTTCTTTTTTATTTATTGTTTCCTTCGTTTTAACTTTTTATTTTTTATTGTTTTAATTAGTGGTTTTAAATAGAAAAATATTTTATCGGAGAATGAGTGTGTTAGTTTTCCTAAAAAAGCTATATATATTATATATATATATATATATATATATATATATATATATATATATATATATATATATATATATATATATATATATATATATATATATATATATATATATATATATATATATATATATATATATATATATATATATATATATATATATATATATATATATATATATATATATATATATATATATATATATATATATATATATATATATATATATATATGTGTGTGTGTGTGTGTGTGTGTGTGTGTGAAGTGATTAACAGACAGAAAGGATAGAACTTAACCTTAATGTAACTATTAATTTAAAGAGCATTTAATAAAGTGATTAAAAGAGTGTGTACTGTTATGCTGCAACTATTAATTAAGTGTTCAGTATGTTGTGTTAATTTCCGTACACTAATGTATGTACGAATCTCTGACCAATGACCAGAGCTAAATATAAACAGCACCTAATGATAAAAGTCAAAATCTGTACAAATCTTGCGAAATCGAAAATGTAAATTTTCGTGGTTAAAATCAAATTTTGTGTGGTGGTGGTTCACCTTTTTTAATATAACTATCGGTTCTTGTTTTTGAAAGTCCGCTCTGCCTTCCTTAATACAATTGTTTATATTTTCCGCTCTTTAGTTTGTTTCCATGAACATATAAACAAATGCTTATGAAACAATGGAACAGATAAGAATGAAAAGCAGCGATTATATAAAAGCCACACTTAAAGATGGAAAATACATAGGAGAAGACTAGCGAAGAAAAGGAATAAAATGAGTAGATGTTTAATTACAATATCTGAAGTAGAGAAGTACTTCAAACAAATGCAACTTAGAAGGAGTGTGATTGTGAAATTTACTCTATATGTGTATAACCATACAAGCTGAAAGAAAAATACCATAATTAATAACATATAAATAAATTAATGATTTAAATTTACAAATATTTATACCTAAAAGAAAGTGAGTATATATTTACGCGAGAGTGTAATCAGCTGATTACTCCCTTATATATTATGGCGATCTCCCTGATGAGAAACCGGCTTGGAGGCCTTAGAGTTTGTGACCAAACGAATTACTCGGAAAATTAATCGATATTTCTTAGAATAGTTTATTACACAGTTTATCAATTAATTACAGGTTATTCTGAAAAGAACGGAACAACAATTTAGTATACATATATGTAATAAATAGCATATAAAATAAAACACAAAATACATTAAGGTAAACGCACCGATTATGACTCTCACAACTCTAAAACCAATCTGGCAATAGAAGAAGCGGGAAATGAAGCGGGTGCAAGGCTGCGAATGAGTCAGTGACTCAGAGCTATTGACGCAAAGTGCACTTGACTCAGTCCTTTGCACACCAAAGACACTTACATATATATATATATATATATATATATATATATATATATATATATATATATATATATATATATATATATATATATATATATATATATATATATATATATATAGTAGTCAACTGACGACTCAATTACAAAATCGTTGCAACCAGACGACTCCGCTTATAAGCTAGTTCAAAAGAGTAAAAGACTCGAAAATGGAAATTATAAGTCAGAGCATTAATAACCTGTACTTATTCAATTAAAGTGGTTTTTAAGAATTAATTATATAATTATTTGTAGAATTACCACGAACCATGACTAAGAAATATAATATCATCCCAAAGCAAATTACACATTTAAACGAATGAAAACTAAATAATATTAGTAAGTGAAAAAGTGACACACTTTTCCAAGAATTTCCTTTCGGTTCAAGTTTGAAACTTGAAAGAGGCTGTCGCTGTTCATTTGCAAGCAGAATTATGCTTACTCTCTCCGTGAGAAGTTTAAGGAAAAATTTTCAAGTATGATTGTTATATGTGCAATGACAATTATAATGGAATCGTTAGCATTAAAATAAACAACTCCAGTGTGATTATTATAGATGATACAATATATTTAATGAACTTTATATATATTTTCGAATGATTTTACGTTTAAATATAACCCTTATTTATCATTCAGTGTTTTAATGCAATTGGAGGTTTGAATTATGTAATATACAAACCCCATTTAAAATAGTTTAAAACAAAAAGGTGTTGTTTTATTCAAGGGAATAATCTAAATGAGAATGGCAATATTAAATATATAAATTTTATAAAATAGTATAAGACAGTCTGAGACATAGGAATTAAAAACGATTGAAGCCTAGGTAAATGTTTCTTCTTCGTCTCCAATCGTTGTTTCGTAAATCTTTAGAGAAAATTTCGCTACATTTTTTTTTATCTGTCAGAGGAAAATGTTTTTACATAGAATTTCATTATATAATATATATATATATATATATATATATATATATATATATATATATATATATATATATATATATATATATATATATATATATATATATATATAAAGTTTGCTTCATCCGTAGTGAATCTTAATCTAATTAAAAAGGTATTGTATGCTTAGTGCTCTCCTTTAGGTCCTGCTTTTGCAATGTCCCTCTGTGTTTAAACCCCTTTGCTATCGCCGCTACAAAAACGATTGCTTCGTCGTTTTCAAGGAGAAACTTCATGCAAATATATTTCTACAGTTTTTGAATGAGTAAAATAAGACCATTAGATTTACCATTAAAACTATTATATCCCACGATTAATACCATTATATCTTTTGTAATAATCTATACCTTTTTATAATGACAGCATATTTAATACATCTGTTTATAGCTCTTCTTGCTGCCAACTATTTTAGCCATATCTCTCACTTTCTTCCAGAGGCCTACCAATTTCCACCAGAGTTGGGGAAAAAGTCGGAAATCTGGTCAACATTGGTTGACATGACCTGATACATGGTAACCTCTATAAAGCTGGAGTTCTGTTCAGATTACAGGAATTTTTTTCTTCTAAACAGTTACTCCAATTATATAAGGGTCGTATCTGTCCTTGCATGGAGTACTGAGGTGGTTCCTCATCAACTAACCTTTTGCTATTGTCTGAGCCCCAGATATCTAGGAATTCCTCCGCAAACGTTTTTAATATATCCAACTATAACTTATTTCATAATTTCCGTTCTAAAGGTGGAGTTTGTGCTTACGTAAACACCAACACTCCGGCAACACGTCTTGTGAATCTTGAATCTAATAACTTCGATGTTCTGTGGCTTAAAATCTTTCTTCCTACCACTACGATAATCTTGTGTTTCTGCTACTGTTTTCCCAATAGAACAGATTTTTCCACCTTTTTTGAATATCTAACTACTTTTCACGAGTCTGTTACATCTTCACATCCAAATATTGAGGTCCTCTATTTAGGGGATTTCAATGTACACAACACTGAATGGTTGGGTTCCTCTCATACTGATCAAGGAGGAGAGGAGGCCGAATCATTCAGCATTCTCAATGATCTGGAGCAACTGATTAAAGAACCAACACACATTTCCGGATCGTCCTAACCAATTCTTAAACACTTGACTTATGTTTCACTACTAGTCCTTCTCTATAAATACACTGTCTTCTCACCTATTGGTAACTCTGACCACAACCTAATTACTCATAATTTTCAAGCTTTCTCTCCAACTGCTCCACCCTGCCCTAAGCGTATCTTCTGGCACTTTGATCGGGCTGACTGGGGGGCTTTGCGTTGCTTCAATGCTAACTATCCTTGGATGGACTGCTTTGTCTCTGAAGACGCGTCAGTCTCCGCTGATAAGGTGGGGGCTGCAATCGTTGATGGGATGAGAAGGTTTATTCCTTCTTCAACTAAATCTTTTTCTCCTCAAAATCCATGGTTCGATCGCGCCTGCTCTCTTGCCATTCAGGCTAGAGACATCGCGTATCGGGGTGGAAAAACTCTTTCTCCTATCACTCTTGCTAATTTTCATTCTGCTCAGAATCGTTGCAGGGATATTCTTCGACGAGCAAAGCAGGCTTTCACTAAAAGAAGATGTGCGGAGCTCATAAACTCTCCTACTGAAAAATCTTTCTGACCTTTTGCCAAAAACATTTCTAACAACTTCTGTAAATCTTCCTTTCCTTCTCTTATTCGCACTGATGGCTCTGTTGCTAACACTCCTGAAAAGGCTAATCTCTTCGGCCTCCTATTCTCTTATAATTCAACTCTGGACGACTCCGGCAACCTTCCTCCTACGTCTTCTCCTCTCAGAGGTTCAATGCCTTTACCTGTGATTACATTTGACCAGGCACATGGGCTTCTGAAATCTATGAACGTAAGGAAGGCAAGCGGCCCTGATAGTATTCCTCCCCGAGTTTTAAGGGAGTGCGCTTCTGAGCTGGCTCCGCCCCTCGTTCAACTCTACTCTCTATGCCTCAATACTAATACTTTCCATCATTGTTGGAAGCGCGCATTGGTCCAACCTATTCCGAAAAAGGGTAGCTGCTCTGATCCTTCTAATTTTCGCCATATAGCTCTCACTTGTATTCTGTCTAAGATCTTTGAAACCATTCTCAACTCTCATTTCTTGGATCACCTGGAATCTCATTCCCTTCTTTCTGATCATCAGTATGGCTTTCGACGTTCGAGGTCTACTGGTAATATACTTTCCTATCTCACAGATTTATGGTCTTCTGCCCTTAGGGATCATGGGGAGACTTGTGTGGTGGCGCTTGACATATCTAAGGCATTTGACAGGGTATGGCATGCGTCACTGCTTTCCAAGCTCCCCTCCTTTGGGTTTCCTCCTTCTCTTTGCTTACTTATGTCTAGCTTTCTTTCTAATCGCTCCATTTCGGCTGTTGTTGATAGAGCGACTTCTTCTTCCTTTTCTGTCAATAGTGGTGTTTCTCAGGGTTCTGTCTTATCTCCTACTCTATTCTTACTTTTCATTAATGATCTTCTTAGTTGTTCGTCTAACCCTATCCATTCATATGCCGATGACTCAACCCTCCATTCTTCTACTCATTTCAAATCTGCACCTTCCTTTGCATCTAGAGTTGCCTCTCGTCTTCGTCTTTCCGATTCTATTCTTACAGATCTGGATAGAATTTCCCAGTGGGGTCGTCTCTACCTTGTGAAATTCAACTCTTTAAAAACTCAACTTCTAGAAATCTCCCTCTGAAAGACTCCTCCTAACTTTTCTATTTCTTTCGGCTCCCCCATCTCTCCTGTTGACAATATTAACATTCTTGGCCTCCACATAAACAAAAAAATGCCTTGGAAACCTCACATCACAATGGTTGCTAAGGAGGCCTCAAAGAAGCTGGGAGTTCTGTTTAGACTGCGAGAATTTTTTCCTTCTTCGCAGTTACTCCAAGTATACAAGGGTCTCATCTGTCCTTGTATGGAGTACGGCTCTCATATCTGGGATGGCTCAGGTTTCACCCGTCTTTTGGATAAGGTTGAGTCAAAGGCTAAAAGACTTATAAACTGTTGATTTATAAGGAACCAACAAGGTTTATAAGGAACAAGGTTTATAAGGAACAAGGAACCAACGTCGCGACGTTGGTTCCTTGTCTCTTTTCTATAGATACTACAGCGGCAAATGCTCGAGGGAATTATCAACCCGTGTACCTCCACCTTTACGCCGTCCTCGCAGTACAAGGGGTGCATTGTCTGCGCATCAATTCTGCGTGGACATAGGCAACTCCAGGCTTGTACGCTGTGGTGCCTCCTTCTTTCCTGCCACACCTGTTCTGTGGAATTCTCTCCATTCTTCTGTGTTTCCTGCCGAATTTAATCTCAATTTCTTTAAAGCACGCGTCTGCGCTCACCTGAGAAATTTGCGTTAGGTGGGTCCTTCAGGGGTCGTTTTTATTTTATTATTATTATTATTATTATTATTATTATTTTATTATTATTATTATTGTCATTTTCTATTCTTTTTTCTTCTACTTTATTTTAGTTCTTATGACACCCCCTCCTTGAATAGGGCTTTGCCCGTGAGTTGTGGTGATGTGTAAAAAAAACAAAAACAAAAAAAAACTATTAGTCTAAGGCTAAAATACTAGTAAACTGTCCCCTACTTTCAAACTCTCCTGACCCTCTTTCTCTGTGAGGTGACGTTAGCACACTCTCTCTTTTCTATAGGTACTACAAAGGCTGGTGCTCAAGGGAATTGATCTCTCACATTCCACCACCATTGCGTCGCCTTCGTATCAAAATGGGTGCCTTGCTTGCACATGAACTTTGTGTGAGCATTGCAAACTCAAGGCTTGATGTTGTGGTACCTACTCCTTTCCAGCCACCTCCATTCTGTGGAATTTTCTATCTTCTGTTTTTCTTGCTGTATTTAAAAAAACTTCTCTCTAAATCCTCTGTCTGCGCCTACCTGAGGGATATACGTTAGGTTCAGGATTGAGTGTTTTTTTTTTTTTTTTTTTTTTTTTTTTTTTTAATATGCCGCTCTTTTGAAAAGAGCTCTCCCCGTGAGTGGTGGTAGTATATATATATATATATATATATATATATATATATATATATATATATATATATATATATATATATATATATATATATATATATATATAAGAACCGACCGGGGCCCCGGCCCCGGCCATTTTTGCTAACCCCGGCCCCGGCTAAAAATCGTTGAAAACCGGGGTTTGCCTGCCGGGGTTAAAATGGAAAATTATACTTGACGAAATAATTCAATTTCAAATTTTTTTTTTTTTTTTTAATTTTCAGCCGATTCTCCTGAAATTTTCAGTGAATATAGCTTTTATCCCAGTGAAAAAAAAGTCCATTTCTAGCGTTTTTCTGAGTTTATAACTGATAAAAAGTTTTTTTTTTGTTTGGAAATTTGACCCTTTTCAAATGAATGACGGGGCAAAACCACTATTCGCAATGACCTGAAATTTGAATTGTTTATTTAGAATTCAATTGGTAATAAAGACTTGTAACAGACATTTGTTCCCAGAATTATAGGAAAAATGTTATAAACCCAAAACTGAACAACTATCGAATTTTTTTTTTTTTTAAATCCACATTTTCGGACAAAAAAATATTAAAAGAAAACTATAACTATAACATTTCTTATTTTTGGAGGGTGCATAGAGGAGAGATGGGGGCTACAAATTTTTCTTTATACTTTATTCGATGCGATTCATTGGTTTCGAGATATAGCCTCTCGAAAAAGGTCCATTATTTAACCAAATTTCAAAAATTTCCAAAGTTTGAGAGGCTGTATCTCGCTTCAAACAAATAGCATTTAATAATGCACTAAATAAATGCTTTTTCCCTGTCCCTCCTCTTAACAATATCCCCCCAAAAAAAGAAATTAATATGTAGCGTATTTTTTAAATAATTTTTTTCTCCAGAAGGGTACAATTTTTTTAAAAAAAATTTCAAGTGCTTATAACTTTTTTTCTAGATGTGATATCAGAAATCTGTTCTCACTAATGCAAGAAATTGGGGCTAAGATTATTCAGTTAAATTTTCAGCTCATGTGGACCAGTGGTTTGACCCCGCCAATAATTTTTTTCAACTTTGGGTCCAAATAACTTTCAAACCGTTATAGACTCGGGAAAATGCTCGAAATCAACTCAGAACTTTGGAAAAAAATGCATATACCCTGAAAATTTCAGCTCAATCAGTCAAATAATAATAAAAAAAATTTCAAACAAAATATAAGAAAATTAAGATTTTCCTTCTTGCTTTTTTAAAAAAATTTTTCTTTTATTCTGTTTCTTTTTCTTTTGATCTCTCCTTTTCTGCTAGTGAATGCTCATTTTTGTGTTTGGATTTTAGATGCCCCCATAAAGATTTTGTTGAAAATTTTTTACTTGTAGCACCTGGAGGTCCTCTTCTAATTTCCTGATTGCAGATGTTACATTTAGTTATTTCGAGCCTATCCTGAATCACTGAAAAGTACTTCCATACTACTGAAGCTGATCTTTTAACCAAATTGATTGAAATTATAAACAAAATAATAAATTTGAAATAATGTAGATAATTGATACAATTTGATACATAGCAATAACATAACAATATGTATAAATACAGGTTATATTGATAATTTTATATCTTACATTTTTTCAAACCTTACCGTAGGTACTTACCTAGGTAAAGCTGTTGAATCACTATTATGAATCAAAAAATATTTTTAAAAAATTTTTGTACTTTTTATTACACAAAATCTGTAATTTCAGAATTTTTTTTTTTTTAAGAGAAAATGCATATAATAATTAACTTAAGTGAATGTTGGCTATTCTACGCCTTTCTTATAATTAAATAAACCTCAATTAAATTTATATCTAATTTTTTTTAACCTAAAATTTCAGTGCTTTGGATCTCTTTACAAATTTTAGGCAACCCCAGCTAAATTTGGGTGACCCCGGCCCCGGCCCCGGCCCCGACCCCTATATATATATATATATATATATATATATATATATATATATATATATATATATATATATATATATATATATATATATATATATATATATATATATATATATATATATATATATATATATATATATATATATATATATATATATATATATATATATATATATATATATATATATATATATATATATATATATATATATATATATATATATATATATATATATATATATATATATCAGAGATGGGCGCGCAAATTTTAAAATTTAAAGCGCAAACGCAAAAGCGCAAATTTGAAAATCTTAGTCCGCAAATGCAAAAGCGCAAATTTTTTCAAAAATTTAGTCCGCAAATGCAAAAGCGCACATGTCCTCAAATAAAAAATTTTTTAAAGCTCAAATTTTGAAGCAAAAAAAATAAAAGAATAGAGCGCTAGGATGTAAAGATGAATTATTTTTAAATTTTATTTGAAAGATGCAAATATATAACAAAAAATTGAGAAAGAATTTATTATTATTTATTCAGCCATCTATGATCTCTTCCTCCTCGTAGCTCTCCTCTTGCATTCTGAAAAGGGTCATATTCCCTTTCATGAAAATAAATTTTTCAAAATTGCTGAATGCCATGGCTGCCCTCTTTGGTCTTAGAATGTCAGAGCCTTGACTAAACAACCTCTCCACGGCCGCTGAGCTGGGTAATGGGGTATTATACTTCATAAACAAGTCCACCCAGACCTCTTAGTATTCACACGGAAAAAGGTTCCTAGTGAGAGGGGTATTGTGGTGAACATTTACTGCATCCCAGCTATCCAAGGTTTGTCACAACTTCTCCTCCAGAGGTGTCCACTGGATATATGAGGTCTTCAGTTTCTGAAATATTTAGAAATGGTATCAAGAACTCAAATCTTTTTAAGTTTCATTTGAACATTATATATATATATATATATATATATATATATATATATATATATATATATATATATATATTATATATATATATATATATATATATATATATATATATATAGTACAAGAGATGCTTAAAGTTTGTTCTAAATTATAAAAATAGCTCACCATGGGTCCATTCCAGATTCAGTGCCTTGATGTGGAGGAGTAAAATTCGATGCAATATTACACTTTATTTCCTCCAATATCCTCGTCTTGACAGCTGGATACTTCCCCTCATTTAACCTATGTGCCACTCCGAGTTTGAAGTGAGGGTGCAGAGCTGTTGCCATAAGCAAATCACAATCATCAAGCTGGATCTTGAGAACTAGATGAAAGTCATTGGCGGTGGTGAACATTGAAATCACCTAAAATGATGATTTCGGAGAAAGGAGAAGAAGAAAGAATGTGTTCTATTTTGGAGTTAAGATCGTCGAAGAATTTTGGATAGTCTGTAGAGTTAGGAGATAAGTAGACAGAACAAATAAATTTAGTTGTAGAGTTGCAAGAAAGTTTGAGCCATAAAGTTGAGAATTCAGAAGACACCAACTTAGAGACACGAGAACAGACAACACCATTGCGCACATTTGCGCAACATCCGCCTTTGACTGAAAATTGAGGATAGAGACAGTAGAAGGAAACAGAGTAGGGCTTGCTGTCAGAGCACTCAGACACCTGAGTTTCAGTTAAGAACAGGAGATGAGGTCTAGAAGAAGAGAGGTGGTGCTCGACAAAGTGGAGATTAGAAAAAAAGACCGCGAATGTTGCAAAAATTAATGAAAAACGAAGAACGTGCACCAGGGCAAGCCGGCATAGAGGTCTTGGTGGCGCCAACCCCATCACCGGAGGCCACGAACTCCCAAGTGGTGATGGGGGAAGGAGTAGATGAGGGGCTATATTTGGAATCCGCCTCTCTTGGATTCTCCAAGGCAGATTTTAGTTTTGCTATTTTTGATTAATTTAATAGGTAATGTAAGTATAAGCGTTTGTAAATATTGTAGGACACATGTGAAGAAGGAGGAAGGTTGGAGTATAGGCACTCCAATGTGAGTCAAGGGTACACTAGAGACCCTCTGAGAAGATGAAACCCGAAAAGGAACGAACCAAAGGGCAACGGAGTGGAACTGAATGGTCTAGCCCATCCTATCACTCCGTGGGTTATGCCCAATGGGGGTTACTTGCATTGCTTCGGACGTCGCTACGTCCTCACTCTATAATTTAAACACAAAAATACTAAAAAGGTATAATCTCTAATCACAAGTAATCAGTAAACTTGATATATTTGCTATAATAATAATGATAATAATAATAATAATAATAATAATAATAATAACTATTTTTTATTAATTACATATATACATATAAATCAGCAACGAAAAACCTATAGTGAAATTGCCTATTAATTAATAAACTTTCTAAAAAAACAATAAACAAAATATTCAATAAACCATATATATATATATATATATATATATATATATATATATATATATATATATATATATATATATATATATATATATATATATATATATATATATATATATATATATATATATATATATATATATATATAAACAATATCTTTTATTATCGAGGACAATTTGATATTTTTTAAATATCGATATTTTTTTTATATATCGGCATTCATAGTTTAAGTTTTAACTTTTAATTAGCAGAAAGAGTAATAAAATTTGGCTGATTAAATAAGAAACTGAAATATAAGCCCAAAATTGTTTTTTTAAGAAAAACGACGAAACGCAAATTGTAAGCGCTAATTTCAAAAAACTTTAAAGCGCAAATTTGCGCTTTTGCGCTCTTAAAAAAGTTAAGCGCAAAATGCAAAAGCGCACATTTTCGAATTTTCGCACAAAGTGCAAATTTTGCGCTTTTGCGCTTTCATTTGCGCTTATGCCCACCTCTGATATATATATATATATATATATATATATATATATATATATATATATATATATATATATATATATATATATATATATATATATATATATATATATTATATATATATATATATATATATATATATATATATATATATATATATATATATATATATATATATATATATATATATATATATATATATATATATATATATATATATATATATATATATATATATATATATATATATATATATATATATATGCCGAGCCCATTACTGAAGTGATTCTCCCTGGCATATAATCGTTCATTCCATATTCTTTCGCTTCTACTAAGCGTAACGAACTTTGGTTCAGGGATTACCGTCGTCTTCAAATTCCAGAAACTCATTCAACTTACATTTCATCACAGAATCGTGCAAACTCTATCCTCCGCAATACCAAAAAACTTCTTCGTTGAAAATGCAATAATCTTTCAGGTTTTCCTTCAAGCACTTTCTTTCATTTTGCAAAAAATTTTAACTACAACTTTGCTTCTTCCTCTTTCCCTTCTCTAGTATCTTCCAACGGCACAATTACCATTTTGTCTACTTCTATAACTGAATTCTTCTTTCACACTTTTGCCTCTAATTCAGCCTTCGACGATTCCAGAGCTATTCCTCCTCCTTCAACTCCTTCTAACTCATTTATGCCTAAATTTTTAATTTCTTCTAAAGACGTCATTTCTGCTCTCACTGATCTTAACACTAAGAAGGGGTATAGTCTGATGATATTCCTCCTGCGGTTCTCAAAACTTGTGCTTTTGAGCATACACCCAGCCTTAGTAAACTATTTCGTCTCTCTCTCTCTCTCTCCACTTCGACCTTCCCTTCTTGCTGGAAACGTACTCATTCAGCTGTGCCGAAGATGGGGGACCCCTCTCAACTCTCTAACTATCTCCCCATTTCTTTAACCTCCGTTCCTTCTAAAAGTTTTCGAATCTATCCTTAGCAGGAAGATTTGGAAATATCTCAATTCTTCAAATCTTATTTCTAATCGCCAGTAAAACTTTCGTAAGAAACGCTGTACTGTTGATCTTTTTTCCCTTCTCTCTGACTCTTTTTCTTCCGCTCTACGACATTTCGGTAAATCTTTTGCTATCGCGCTGAACATTTCGTAAACCTTCAATAGGGTCTGGTACAAACATTTGATTTCTAAACTTCCCTCTCTAGGAATCTATCCTTCTCTCTGTGGTGTTTACTCTTATTTTTTTCCGGTCTTTCTATAGCTGCTGTTTTAGATGGCCACCGTTCATCCTTTAAATCTATTAATAGTGGTGTTCCTCAGTATTCTGTCATGTCCCCAACATTTTTTCCACTTTTCATTAATGATCTCTCAATTACTTCATTACCTGTCAATCCTATACCGGTGACTCCACCCTTCATTACTCCTCTCAGTTTGAAAGGCGCCCCTGCCAGCAGCAGTTAATTGACGCTAGAATAGTGGCCTTGAAGCAAGTGACCTCTGATCTTTCTCGCATTTCAAATTGAGGCAGAGAAAACTTAGTTTTTATCAATGCCTTAAAAGTTCAGTTCCTCCTTATCTCTACTAGACACAATATTCCACACAACTATAACATCTTCGAAAATTCGTAACTCAAACCTTCATCTGTCCTTAATATTCTCAGTGTTTCTTTTTCTCATGATCTTTCTTGGAAGGATCACATTATTTATCTTTCTAAACAAGCTTCTATGAGGTTGGGTGTTTTTTTTTTTTTTTTTTTTTAATACACTCATCACCACCGCTCAAGGACGGGGTGCTAGAGAAATATAAGAGATAAAACAATCTACAAGCCCCACCTAACGCAAATTTCGCAGGTGAGCACAGACGTGGGCCTTAAAGGAATGGAGATTAAATTCAAGCAGAAAACACAGAAGATGGGAGAGAATTCCACAAAACAGAGATGGCTAGAAAGAAGGAAGCACCACAGCGAACAAGCCTAGAGTTGCCTATGTCTACACAAAATTTATGTGCAGACAATTCACCCCTTGTGCTACGAGGACGCCGTAAAGGTGGAGGTATGCGAGTTGACAGTTCCCTCGAGCATTTGCCGCTGTAGTACCTATTGAAAAGAGACATGGCACCAACTTCACGTCGCATAGATAAAGGGTCAAGTGAATTTGTAAGAGCAGAACAGTTTAGGAATCTTTTAGCCTTTGACTCAACCCTATCCAAAAGACGGATGAAACCTGAGCCACCACAGATATGAGAGCAGTACTCCATACAAGGGCGGATGAGGCCCTTGTATAATTGGAGTAACTGCGAAGAAGGAAAAAAATTCTTGCAGCCTAAACAGAACTTCCAGCTTCTTTGAGGCAGCCCTAGCAACCATTGTGATGTGAGGTTTCAAAAACATTTTTTTGTTTATGTAAAGGCCAAGAATATTTATACTGTCAACAGGAGAGACTGGAGAACCATCGAAAGAAATAGAAAAGTTAGGAGGTGTCTTTGAGAGAGAGAGATTTCTAGAAGTTGAGTCTTAAAGAGTTGAATTTCACAAGGTTGAGACGACCCCACTGGGAAATTCTATCCAAATCTGCAAGAATAGAATCGGAAAGATGAAGACGAGAGGCATCTCTAGATGCAAAGGAGGGAGCAGATTTAAAATGAGTAGAAGAATGGAGGGTCGAGTCATCGGCATATGAATGGATAGGGTTAGACGAGCAACTGAGAAGATCATTAATGAAAAGTAAGAATAGAGTAGGAGACAAGACAGAGCCCTGAGGAACACCACTATTGACAGAGAAGGAA
>SEYY01000273.1:56305-61781 GCA_009176605.1 Armadillidium nasatum
AGAGAGCGAAATGGTCTGTAAAATACCAGATTTCAATGAAAAAATAATTGAAAACTTTTCGACATCTAAAATTCGAAGAACTAATCTTATTTTTAAATAAGAATATAAGCAAGTTTTCAAGAATGAATAAGGTACGTTTGAAATTTATATATATATATATATATATATATATATATATATATATATATATATATATATATATATATATATATATATATATATATATATATATATATATATATATATATATATATATATATAATATATATATATATATATATATATATATATATAATATATATATATATATATATATATATATATATATATATATATATATATATATATATATATATATATATATATATATATATATATATATATATATATATATATATATATATATATATATATATATATATATGGACTATGTTAATTTAGGTAATTAACTCCAAACAAAATAATCTTCGTATTCCTTTATTAAAAATGCAGATTTGAAATGAAATGGAAATGGTAGGCAACAATTGCCCTTAGCAAAATAATGGCGGAAATCCAATAAAAAGCACAAAATATATTTAAAACAGGATTGCGCGCTTAAGATCTTCTTTGTTTATTAGCTTTGATTGATAATTTCGGGAAATAATTAGTTGTTTGTTGGACTTGCCTCAGGTTTACAAGGAGCGATCCTCTATTCGGCTCTCACGTTCTCTCAACTAACTAAGCTCTTATTTTAAAGTCGTTGTATTCAAGCCTTTGTGACATCATAGGCCATTCTCTTTCCTCATTGGCTAGTTTAAAAGCTATACTCATATGGCATTATCATTAAGCACAATTAAACTATTCTTTGAGATTTCTTAATTAATTATGCAGTAACAATAGTACTATATCATTAAGGTTTATTAAAACAATAGATAAAATTTACCCAAAGACCTGCCACACATAAAATAACTCTGAAACGGGAAGCCAATTATACATGTTCTTTATTAACAGGAAGGGGGGAGCGGGGTTGTGCCAGCGGTTACAACATATATATATATATATATATATATATATATATATATATATATATATATATATATATATATATATATATATATATATATATATATATATATATATATATATATATATATAAAAACTTGCAGCCCCTCCTTGCCAAGTTTACACGAGCCGCCACTGTATATAGGCAGTAACGTCGTCCGAAGCGATGAAACTAATCGCCGTGTGAGAGTATGGGCTAAACCATTCTTTTTCACTCCGCTGCCCTTTGGTTCGTTACTTTTTGCGTTTCATCTTCTCAGTGGGTCTCTAGTGTACACTTGACATACATTGGGGAGTCTATGCTCCCACAACCTTCCTCTTTCTTTACATGTATCCTACAAATTTACAAACGCTTATAAGTACCTTACCTTTTAAAAATTACAAAATGACGAAACGTAAAACTGCCTCGGAAAAGCCTGGACGGGCGACTTCCAAATATAGCCCCCCATCCACCCCTTTCCCCATCACCACTTGGAAGTTGGTGCCACGAAGACCTTGAAGCCGATTTGCCCTGTTGCACGGTCTTCTTTTTTTACTAACTTCTGCAACATTCGCTCTCTCTTTTCTAATTTCCACTTTCTTCTTCTAGACCTCATCTCTTGTTCTTAACTGAAATCCACCTGTCTGAGTGTTCTAACAGCAAACCATACTCTGTTTCCTTCTACTGTCTCTATCCTTAATTTTCAGCCAATGGCGGATGTTGCGCATATGTGCGCAACGATGACGTTTCAGGGATTTCCGTCGTCTTCATACTCCAGTAACTCATGCAACTTATATTTCATCCCTGAATCGAGCAAAATCTATTCTCTGCAACACCAAAAACTCATTTCTCGATAGAAAATGCAATAATCTTTCTGGCTCTTCTTCTTCAGGCCATATCGGGCATTTTGTTAAAAATGTCAACTCAGATTTTTCTTCTTCCTCTTTTTCTCCTTTATTGTCTTCAGATGGCACACCTTCCGTTTTTCCTTCCCCTAAAGCTGAACTCTTTGCTCAAATGTTTGCCTCTAATTCAACCTTAGACGATCAGGAGCTGTTCCTACTCCTTCAACCCTCTCCAACTTGTTAATGTCTAAAATTGAAATTTCTTCTAAAGACGTCATTTCTGTTCTCTCTGAATTTAACTAAGAAGGCGAAAGGTCCTGATGGTATTCTTCCTGTGGTTCTCAAAACTTGTGCTTCCGAGCTTTCGCCCTGCCTTGGTAAGGTATTTTGTCTTTGTCTTTCCATTTCAACCTTCCCTTCTTGTTGGAAACGTGCGCTAATTCAACCTGTGTCGAAGAAGTGGAACCCCTCTCAACCCTACAACTAAAGTCCCATTTCTTTGACCTCTGTTCTTTCTAAAGTTTTCGAATATATCCTTAACAGGAAGATTTGGAAACATCTCAAGTCTTCTAATCTTATTTCTGATCGCCAGTATGGTTTTCGTAAGAAACGCTCTACTGGTGATCTTCTTTCCCTTCTCTCTGACTCTTGGTCTCCCACTCTTCGGCATTTAGGTGAATCTTTCGCTGTGGCACTGGACATATCGATGCTTTCTATAGAGTCTGGCACAAAGCTTTGATTTCCAAACTTCCCTCATTCGGAATCTATCCTTCTCTCTGTGGCCTTCTCCCTGGTTTCCTCTGGTCGTTCTATAGCAGCTGTTGTAGACGACCACCTTTCATCCTTTAAATCTATTAATATTGGTGTTCCTCAATTATCTGTCCTATCCCCAACACTTTTTCTTACTTTCATTAATGACCTTTCTGTTACTTCATCTTTTATCCACTACAATGCCAATGACTTCACACTCCCAACAGCAGTTACTATTTGCAATGAGGGAAGCCTTGGAGCAACCGAACTCTGATCTATCTCGTATTTCAAATTGGGATGGAGAAAATATGATCATCTTCAATGCCTCAAAAACTCAATTTCTCCATCTCTCTGCTCGACACAATCTTCCATACAACTAAGATATCTTTTTCGAAAACATCAAACTCAAACCTTCGTCTGCCCTTAATATTCTCGATGTTTCTTTTTCTCGTGATCTTTGATCTTTCTTGGAAAGATCACATTACTTCTCTTTCTAAACAAGCTTCTAAGAGGCTAGGTGTTCTGAGACGCCTTCAGAATTACTTCATTCCACCCCATTTTCTTGCTATTTATATAGGTGCTGTTCGCCCCTCTATGGAGTATGCATCACACATTTGGGGTGGTTCCACTCACAGCTCTCCTTGAAAAGGTGGAGTTTAGAACTTTTCGTCTCATCAACTCTTCTGGTCTAACTGTTGCGTCACTCTCTCTATGCTATCACTATCACAATAAACACTGCTCTTCTAAACTCTCCCGACGCATACTTCCAACATTGAGAAGGACTCTCATTTTTTCTCTGTCCAACTCTCCGATCCCAGACTTAACTGCTATGCGCGATCTTACATGTACTCTACTGGTAAAGTCTGGAACACACTCCCTTCATCTATTTTCCAAACTTCCTATGACTTACACACCTTTAAGCGCCGTGTATCGGGACATGTCGGAATATTAAATAGACATTGTTTCTGACTTGTCTTCCAGTCTTTGCCCACCAGATACAATATAAAAAAAATAATATATATATATATATATATATTAGGGATGGAGTGAAGTATCGGTATCGGCAAGTATCGGCATATTTTCCGATATCGGTATCCGTATCGGCAAAAAATGTCCGATACCATACCGATACCAGGTCTAATAATTCTCAAGAGAGAAACTAGGAATTCTACTTTTCTACCAAGCCTACCTACATAGAGGAAATGATCGTAATATGATTTTTTTCGGTTTATCAGTGAATGGCAAAGAAACATAAGAGACTCGACCCATACTCAACTGAAACCGAAATTACCTTTTTGAACTCATTTTTACAGGCGTTTAAGTACCACAAGAGAGGGTCGACTTCCGTAGGAATTGAGAAATTTTCTCAATTTTTGCAAATATTTATTTTTTAGCATTTTCATGGAGGTAAGACAATAGAACTTATTTTTGATCACCTACCTCCTAGAAAATGAGAAAAAATTTCAACTTTTCTATTTTATGAGCAAGTTTTTTTTTAAACTTTGAAAAACGTTAAGTACATTTTACGATATATTGAAGTTCATTTTCGAAATGAAAAAGTCATTATAGGGTAAAACCAATCATAGGCCACCATTTTTGCCACATGTTACTTCTCGCTATCTGCTACGGTTATTGAGATATTTACTAATTAATACATCTTAGGCTTTACTTCTAGCGATCGCGGCAGGGGCTTGCCTCTTGAAATGTACTTTTTCAGAGTCTCAGCCTAAGCGACGGCGCCGGAGAGCGACTTTCTTTAGGAACCTGGTCTCAAAAATTACAATTTCTTGAGTGACTTTTTAGCGGATAATTGCACTTCTATATAAGACAACGTATTTGATATATATATATATATATATATATATATATATATATATATATATATATATATATATATATATATATATATATATATATATATATATATATATATATATATATATATATATATATATATATATATATATATATATATATATATAAGTATATATATATATATATAATAATATATATATATATATATATATATATATATATATATATATATATATATATATATATATATATATATATATATATATATATATATATATATATATATATATATATATATAATATATATATATATATATATATATATATATATATATATATATATATATATATATATATATATATATATATATATATATATATATATATATATATATAAGATTAGCTTCATAGGCCCTACCAAAATTTTATCTTTATCTTATTAATATTATTCCGTTCATTTTTGTTTGTAAGCATTTTGGGCAAAGCTATATTAAGTTGCTTCACAATATATATATATATATATATATATATATATATATATATATATATATATATATATATATATATATATATATATATATATATAATAATTTTAATAATAAAGGGTGGTTAAATTGTATGGGCCGATGTTGAATGTGAACCACACCTAAACGTCAAGTTTTTACTGCATTTCATTTGACTTTTTTCAATTTCAGACTTACTCAATTTGAACCATGGAAAGATACACAATGGAGCAACGTGTTAAAGTTATTCAGGCTTATTATGAAAATGGGCGTTCAAATCAAAATGCATATCGTGCACTTCGTGATTTTTTTGGTCAATTTAATCGTCCAAATGTGCGTACAATCGGAAAAATCGTGAAAAAATTTGAGCAAACCGGGTCTGTAGGAGATTTGAAAAGACCAGTGCATGCTCGTACAGCTCGTACTGCAGAAAATATTGCTGCTGTTCGCGATAGTGTGGCTGAGGAGCCATCCACTTCAACTCGTCGTCGTGCCAAACAATTGCACCTCTCACGCTCGTCGTTGATGAACATTATGCATAA
>SEYY01000274.1:0-10000 GCA_009176605.1 Armadillidium nasatum
ATCGTCAGTATGGCTTTCGTAAGAAACGCTTTACTGGTGATCTTCTTTCCCTTTTCTCTGACTCTTGGTCCTCCGCTCTTCGGCATTTCGGTGAACCCTTTGCTGTCGCTCTGGACATATCGAAAGCTTTCATTAGAGTCTGGCACAAAGCGTTGATTTCTAAACTTTCCTCATTCGGTATCTATCCTTCTCTCTGTGATCTTTTCTCTAATTTCATTTCCGTAGCCAGCCAGCCTTTAAATCTATCAATAGTGGTGTTCCTCAGGGTTCTGTCCTATCCCCAACACTTTTTCTGCTTTTCATTAATGACCTTCTCTATATTACCTCATCTCCTATCCACTCCTATGCTGATGACTCCACCCTTCATTACTCCTTCCAATTTGAAAAACGCCCCACCCAACAGCAGTTGATAGACTCGAGAAGGGTAGCCTTGAAGCAACTAACCTCTGATCTTTCACGTATTTCAAATTGGGGCAGAGAAAACATGGTTGTTTTCAATGCTTCAAAAATTCAGTTCCTCCATCTCTACACTCGACACAATCTTCCACACAACTATGATATCTTCTTCGGAAACACACAACTCAAACCTTCATCTATTCTTAATATTCTCGGCGTATCATTTTCTCGTGATCTTTCTTGGAAAGATCACATTACTTCTCTTTCTAAACAAGCTTCTAAGAGGGTGGGTGTTCTGAGGCTCCTTCAGAATTACTTCACGCTACCCCAGTTGCTTGCTCTCTATAGGGGTGTTGTTCGCCATTGTATGGAGTATGCGTCGCACATCTGGGGTGGTTCCACTCATACAGCTCTACTTGAAAAGGTGGAGTCTAGGGCTTTTCGTCTCATCAACTCTCCTGCTCTTACTAACTCTCTTCAATCCCTTTCTGCCCGTCGAATTGTTGCGTCACTCTCTCTTTACTATCGCTATTACAACGGACATTGCTTTTCTGAACTTTCTCGTCGCATATCTCCTCCATTGAGAAGAGCTCGTGCGACACGCCTTTCTACACAGTCTCATACTTTCTCTGTCCAACTCACTGACTCCAGACTTAACCGCTATGCTCAATCTTACATATACTCTACTGGTAAAGTCTGGAACACACTCCCTTTATCTGTTTTCCCAACTTCCTTTGACTTGCATGCTTTCAAATGCCGTGCGTCTTGACATGTTGGCGTCCTTCGATCTGAATAAGATTTTTCCAACTCCCGTGGAGTTTGGTAGGCCTCTGGCCTTTGCCCACCGGAGGAGATATAATATATATATATATATATATATATATATATATATATATATATATATATATATATATATATATATATATATATATATATATATATATATATATATATATATATATATATATATATATATATATATATATATATAATCCCTTATCTAAACATAGTATTCAAGGTTTCAGCATATGTGTGTTTAAAACTGCAAAAATAGGAAATTCTTATCATAGAACAAGTCTGCGTGACTCATAAGTCTATGGCCCTAGAAATCAGTGTAACACAGTGGCGGTGGTGCCAGTGTGACAAGAACGTCTGGAAAATTTGGAAATTCAAAACTCTCTCAGTGTGAGTTCAAACATTGTTCAGTGAGGTTGCGCTCGTCCGCTCGTTTAGAAAGAATTATCACTTAGACTGAAAAATAACCCTTTGAATTGGTTTTAATCTAAGGTAAGTGATAACAGCTTCAAATTAACTATGAAATTGTTTTTAAAGATCTTTTAATCGCCCCATTTTCGTTTATGATTTTGCAAAGTGAAGCTAAATCCTAAGGCTAAGTCTATCGATTTCGTTGGTTGGAGAACTCTGTCGGAGTCTTTCGTTCTACAGGTTTTTCGTATTTACCGAATTTCTTTATTTTGGTTTCGGACTTGCTGTAAGTTTCACGCGATTTACAACCCCTTGTTCGGTTACATGCCCACTTTTTAAATTCTTGCATGACGTATGCCTCTTCATTTAGATTTACAAACGTGGATGGGATCCTACAAAATTTATTAATTTTAATATGGCACTTTATATATATATATATATATATAATATATATATATATATAATATATATATATATATATATATATATATATATATATATATATATATATATATATATATATATATATATATATAATATATATTATATATATTATATATATATAATATCTGCAAATATTAAAATAATGGTAATATGCAGGTATATATATATATATATATATATATATATATATATATATATATATATATATATATATATATATATATATATATATATATATATATATATATATATATATATATATATAATCTAATCATATCTACCGCAGCCAATTGTAACGAAATTTACGTTAATTGTAGAACATAACCCCAAAAAAACAGGAAAAAATAAAATGCCAAGAAATGAAAGCAAAATAAGTTATAAACTTTTAAAAATTGAATAAAGTAGCGAAAAATACTGAAATGAAGCCAATTTGTCGATAGTTTATTTTATAATTCTCATATATGATTCATGCTTTTCCCATAATTTTTTTCCGAACAAACTAGTTCGACTTGACTTAACCCTGAGTTAAAGGGTAAATATACACCTAACGGCCAGCAAATATATATATTAAAATAAGTTTATTGCAAAAAAAAAAATTATTTGCCAAATAAAAATTGTCACATGTTGCAAAATAAAAAATACGCCACAAGAAAGCGCCAACGAAAAATATGGCTATGAAAAAAAAAAAAAAAAAAAAATGTAAATAAAAAAAAAAAAAAATATATATATATATATATATATATATATATATATATATATATATATATATATATATATATATATATATATATATATATATATATATATATATATATATATATATATTATATATATATATATATATATATTATAAATCATAATTTATAATTTTAATTAGTGATGGATCGATGTATATTTTCCAATTTGCGGATGCGGATGCGGATGCGATTTTTGATGGGAATGCCGGATGAATAATGCGATGCGGATGCGGATGCGGATGAATTTTCGAAAGTGCGGATGCGGATGCGGATGCGAAGATAATTTTTGAAAGTGCGGATGCGGATGCGGATGCGGATGTTGAATTTTCGAGTTCGGATGCGGATGCGGATGCGGATGTTAATTTTTATGAGGATGCGGATGCGGATGCGGATGTTAATTTTTATGAGGATGCGGATGCGGATGCGGATGTAATTATATATATATATATATATATATAATATATATATATATATATATATATATATATATATATATATAATATATATATTATATATATATATATATATATCACTTTCACCTTTCCCACTTTCGTGAGGTGGTGCCCGCCACAATTCCCTTACAAACATAACTATTCTTACCTTTCAACGCTTTCACCACCTCCCTCCATATCTGTCTCCACAAATCTTCTACCCTCGTCTAAACTCAAATTCCTTCCATCAAAATCACTCTCACTCCATCCATCATCCATCCCACTTCTGCCTTCCCCTCCCCCTACCCTTCCCTTATCTACATCGGATCTACGTACCTTGCCAACCATTCTGTTCTCTTTCATTCTTCACATATGTCCAAACCATTTTAGCACATCCTCCTCCTCTCTATCAATTACACTCTTCTTCCATTTACACATCTCCCTTATTCTTTTATTTCTAATCCTATCAATCCTTCTCAATTTATATATCGCTCTCAAATCTTTCATCTCAAAAACATTGAAGCTTTTTCTCGACCGAGCACTTATCGTCTATGTTTCACACCCATACAATACAGAAGGTGAACACATACATTCAAACATTCTTATCTTTATTTCTTCGAAATTTTTCCTTTCTTCCATACTATTCTTAGGCCCCCCAATACTTTCATTCCTTCTACCACTCTGTTTTTTATTCATTTTCCGTCCCACCCTTACCTTCCACCAACATTACTAGATATTGAATTCATTCACCTCCTCAAAGTTTCCATTCTCACACTTCTACAAACCAATTCCTCCCTCCACATTTCCTCATCCTCATCCCCACCTCCAATCCTCATAACTTTATTCTTCACTGAATTGAATTTCAATCTCGTGTTTGCACATTTCCCTTCAAACTCTCTCACAAGTATTTCATCTTTTCTCCAGATTCTGCCACCAACACATGCCTCATCATCTGCAAAAAGTAAAAACATTCACTTCACATTCACCCTCCATATTTCTCAACGTAAAACTCTTCCCTCTCTCTCCATTTTTCTAAGTAAACCATTCATCAATAGATTAAATAACATGGAGATATTACAAATTCCTGTCTCAATCCCACTCCTATGCGAAACCAATCCGATAGTTCTCTCTTCACACTCACTCTTGATCTACAATTCTCATATATATATATATATATATATATATATATATATATATATATATATATATATATATATATATATATATATATATATATATAATATATGATGGATCGGATGTCATATTTTCTAATTTGCGGATGCGGATGCGGATGCGGATGTCGAATTTGGAGAGTGCGGATGCGGAATGCGGATGCATGTTAAATTTTTGAAAGTGCGGATGCGGATGTTGAATTTTCGAAAGTGCGGATGCGGATGCGGATGCGGATTGATTTTTGTGCGGATGTTCCGCATCCGCGCATATAAGAACTTTGTAAGTACTTGCATATTTAAATAGAGGTTTGAAATACCGTAGGTTCATTTCATATGCAACCATGGTTCAAAAAGAATATTATATATATATATATATATATATATATATATATATATATATATATATATATATATATATATATATATATATATATATATATATATATATATATATATATATATATATATATATATATATATATATATATATGGGGAATTTGTTTCTTCAATTTATATTTTTTTGATGCTGCTAGAGAGGACCTTTTGCCGAAATATCAAACTTATTGTTGCCCTATGTGTGATCGCCTTCGCCAAGGAGTTGGTCATTGAACTCAGTTCTTTCACCAAAAAATTTTTATTAGTATGTTTTGCGAACATTTCTTGTACTGAAATTTTATTTGAAGCGCTTATATATATATATATATATATATATATATATATATATATATATATATATATATATATATATATATATATATATATATATATATATATATATATATATATATATAATATATATATATATATATATATATATATATATATATATATATATATATATATATATATATATATATATATATATATATATATATATATATATATATATATATATATATATATATATATATATATATATATATATATATATATATATATATATATATATATATATATATATATATATATATATATATATAGACACGAGTTTTGGATTGGGCGACAACGCTGGATCATGAAGAATAATTCTTCGCATGGTTCTAGGGTCTGGGATTCCTTTTAACCAATTTTTTTTTTTATTTCTTCCCATGTACGATTGCAGGAATTTTCCTGCAGTTGACGCCACCCTACATCATGCGGGATATGGTGTAGTGTATAATAAAATAATATATATATATATATATATATATATATATATATATATATATATATATATATATATATATATATATATATATATATATATATATATATATATATATAACATTTGTTTTTACCATTGAAAACCATGTTCTTATTAGAGACTATTCATTGTATGCGACTTTAACTCTACAGTGTGTTTTTGTTCGGGTGGGGTCGGTTACCATGGCAACGCTTTGCAAAGTCTGTGATAGTCGTAAAGAGTTATCTAACGTGCTGTGTGAGTTGATGCGGGAAAACCACATTCGAGCACGCTGACAGATCGTCTTGATTATATCATTAATTTTTTTTTTTTTGTCGTTGTAGGTAGGGGAGAGAAAGGGGGAGGGGGATGTTTAGCCAATAATTATGTACTTGCTGCTCCTTTACGCTGATACAAGTTTAAATTATGATTTTTTCTTTTAAACTGTGTTCAGATTATATATATATATATATATATATATATATATATATATATATATATATATATATATATATATATATATATATATATATATATATATATATATATATATATATATATATATATATATATATATATATATATATATATATATATATATATATATATATATATATATATATATATATATACTTTGCTAGAAAAAGCTTATTAAACACAATAATTATAAAATCGACCCCCGGAAAGTTTGCTTCATCTGCATTTTTAATTGCTCTTTCAGAATGAAGTTCTAAAGAAAAATAACGTACAAAACCCTCCCCCCCTCTTTCCCCCCTTCCCCCCAAAAAAAAACGCTTTCAGATTTTAAAATTATTACTTAATGTTTCCCCTGCAAAATTGCTTTAACAGCTTTTTTCTTTCCTAAAAAAATTTTTTTTTTTTTACTAGAAAAGGTTACTTCACAGGCTATTTACAAAGAGTACATATGAATTGTATTTTTTTCTTCTTTGTTTATATTATGAAGATAAGGATATAAATAGTTAGTTTCTGTGCTTCGTAGTTATGTTTTAGTTATTTATTATTATAATTTATAAAATCTATATTATTAATATTAAATTGCTTAGAAAGCATGTTATTTCGTTCTTATTATAATTTTCTATAATTAATTATTTATATTAAATTTATAATGCCGATGTCGCATATTTTAATCATAATAAGAAATGATGTTGCATATTTAATCATAATAAGATATTGCTAATTGGTTTTCATGTTATTAGGATTATATATATATATATATATATATATATATATATATATATATATATATATATATATATATATATATATATATATATATATATATATATATATATATATATATATATATATATATATATATATATATATATATATATATATATATATATATATATATATATATAACGATGGGACGATTAAGAATTTTACGATCACGATTGTCGTAAATTGACGATAACGATGAAGTATATTTTAAAACTTTCCATTATTTTAATTAATTTAACAATTTTATAATTATTTATCCTTTATTCAAATGTGGAAACCCTTATTTTTAATGTATAGTATAAGACAGGGTCTCTCACTCACTCTCGGCCTCACAAATGCCTCTTTTAGATAAAGTACTGGTCATAAGTTAATAAAATTTGCTATGAACAAAACTTGGTGTGTGAGAAGCAAAGTGGAATCATGAGAGGTTGAGGGACAGTCGTTCGTGTACGAAATTGAGTCCTGTGAAGATTGGGTCATTTCTAAGGGACTTTGTCCTCCAAGTTCGTCTGATATTACTTCTCCGAATTTCTTCTTTTATATCATACTGAATGGGAAAATGCCACGTATTCTCGTACAACTGAAAGACAACATTCGACAGGCATTTGACGCTAACTCATAATGTGTTGACGGCAACCTTCCATAACATGGAAAAGCGTACGCAGGCATGCCTTGATGCTAATGGAGATCACTTCCAAAACTGCTGTGATATCAGTATTATTCTCACACAATAAGGTTTGTTCGTGGCAAATTTTATAAACTTTATTTTATTAAAATTTACTTTATTAACTTTGATATTTATAAGCGCATGTCTGGGGCCGAGAGTGAGTGCTGCACCTTGACGTATCTTCAGAACATTGATTTTAAAAATTTTAATATGTGAGAACATGGACAGACATGCAAAATTCCAGTATCTTAAATTTAGAGCTCATAAATTGAGATGCAGAAACAAATCTTTTCTCCAGTTTCAGGGGTTATTCGATTCCGCTTTGAAGAGTACATTTGACCCCCCCTCCCCACTACTAAACAGCCATTCACTCTTAAAAGAAGTAGGTGAAGCAGATATATTTATGAGCCAATATATGCAAATTAATCGGCAAAACAATCATCAGAAAATTGACGATGATTGAGAAAAAATATATTATATATATATATATATATATATATATATATAATATATATATATATATATATTATATATATATATATATATATATATATATATATATATATATTATGTGTGTGTGTGCGTGCGCGCGTACGTACGTATGTGTGTGTTAGAGAGAGATATTTTCTTCGCATGGGTTCTACGGTGACAGAGCTTGCAACCAGGTTTTTTCATTTAGTTGCTTGTAGAAACTTTAGGACCAGCGATGGAAACTTTTTCACCCAAAAACATTATCTTGTAATGAATTTAATGATTTAAAGACCAGATGGAAGAAAATGCTATTTCCACTGAGAGAAATGAAAACCCTGACTAGAAGTGTATTGCTCGAAGACTAACATTGGAAATCATTGCGCAGGTAAACAAAAGCGGGATTACCCCAAATCGTCGACAGGAAAAGTAATCGACAGGTCAAAGGGCCGACACTTTTGAAAAAAACATTAACAAAATTTTCTCACTTGTCCAAAACGTCGACAACTTTTTTTGGTAAGGTCAAATCGACGAACAATCGATATCGATTAATCGAAAGATATATATCATCATCACTCACGGGTCGGGGGAGTACGGGGGGCAGAGCCCCCGTAGATAAATGATCTGTGCCAATGCATTATAAAATAATATATTAAAAATAAAAAAATCTATTCATAATTATTATAATAAAATTTAAAAATAGGCTTACGTATCGATGTTCGAAAAATGAAAAACGATGTTGGTCAAAAAGAAACTGCCAACAAAAGTCTTCAAGATGGAGAATTTCAAGGCCAGAAGGAAGATGATGCTGGTTCTACTGAAGGGACGAAGGCTATATATATATATATATATATATATATATATATATATATATATATATATATATATATATATATATATATATATATATATATATATATATTATATATATTATTACTATTATTATTTTTATTATCATCATTCCATCCTTTGATGGCTCATTTTCTGCAGTGTTCTTGCAATTCTTTTTTAAAGACGAATGTCAAATCGAAAAAAGGTGAATGAAATTGAATCTCAAATTGTTCAAACTCATAAAAAAAAATATTGGAACCTTTTATAATGTGACGAAATGTTCTTATAAAAACCTGATGCAAGTAAATATGAAGAATAAATATCGTCTTATTGTGTATTATTAGACTCATACGACCTTTTCCTTCTTGATTGGACTCAATTTCTTTTTCTACTTCGTCAACATTTCCCCTTCAGATCGTTTCTTTTTCTTTTTTTTCTTCTTGTGCTTCTTTAATGGCTACGAGGGGATCGAAGCGCTGAGTTCCCTTGAGCTGCAGAAGGTATATATTTTTTGGAGAGTTTTTATTTTTGTTGTTAAGATATGAAAAGGGAGCGGGGAATGATGTTAGGCCTAATCTGGAGGGAGAGGGAGGATGTCACCTTATTTCTTGTACCAACTGTGTCTTGTGTATAGGAGGGCTCGACGACATATTGTTCTTTGCTTACAATCAATATACAACCCATAGAAAGGCCTATACGTACGTACATATATAAGCACAAATTAGGGGGCCATGTGTACCTCACACCTAAAATATTGCAAATACATAATTTAACTTATCATATATTTTTTCCTAAGTTTTCTTACCAAGAGCAATAACCAGAGGGGGAAACAAAATTTGTAGTTTTTAATGTACGTTTCATTGGGAAAATAGATGGATCAGTGGCCCACATAAAACCCACCAAATGGAAGAGTAAATTTGTGCAAATTCCAAAAACGCAATTGTAATTGTAACTAACTAACTAACTAACTATATATATATATATATATATATATATATATATATATATATATATATATATATATATATATATATATATATATATATATATATATATATATATATATATATATATATATATATATATATATATATATATATATATATATATATATATATATTCTTTTGTAAGTTTTTTTTTTCCCTAAAATATCTTAGATATTATTTAAAATTTCCTTTAGTCTACTAAGGGATTTTTAAAATTTATTATTCGTTTTAAGGAAAATGTCAGCCCGGACGTGATCC
>SEYY01000274.1:15000-17894 GCA_009176605.1 Armadillidium nasatum
TGTTTCCAACTATATTGAAACCACTTTAGCAACCATTGTGATATGAGGTTTCCAAGAAAGTTTATTGTTTATGTTCAGATCAAGAATGTTAATGTTGTTTACAGGTCAGACGGAAGAGCCGTCGAAGAAGATAGGAAAGTTGAGAGGTGTTTTTAAGAGGGGGATCTGAAGAAGTTGAATTTTTAAAGCGAAATTTTACAAGGTTGAAGCGACCTCCTGAAAATCCCGTCTAGATCGGAAAGAATGGAGTCAAACTTGAAGACAAGAAGCAACTCTAGAAACAAAAGAGGAAGCATATTTGAAATGAATAGAAGAATGGAGAGTTAAGTTATCGGCATAAGAATGAACAGAGAAGTGGAGCTGAGAAAGATTGTTGATGAAAAGGTAGAATAAAGTTGGAGATAGAACAGAACCCTGAGGAACATCACAGTTGATAGAAAAGGAGGAAGAGGTCGCTCCATCGACAAGTGCTGATATGGAGCGATCAGAAAGAAAACTAGACAGGTAAAGCAAAAAGGAGGAAACCCAAAGGAAGGGAGCTTGGAGCGTAGTGAGGCATGCCACACCCGATCAAAAGTCTTCGAAATGTCCATTGTCACCACACAAGACTCCCCATGATTCCTAAGGGCAAAAGACCATAAATCATTAAGATAGGAAAGTATGAGAACAGTAGACCTCGAACGTTGAAAGCTGTACTGATGATCGGAAAGAAGAGAGTGAGACTCCAGATGATCCAGGAAATGAGAGTTAAGGAGAACTTGAAAGATTTTAGATAGAACACAAGTGAGAGCTATATGACGATAGTTAGAGAGATCAGAGCGACTACCCATTTTCGGGATTGGCTGAACATACGCGCGCTTTCAGCATTGAGAAAAAGTATTACTATTAAAGCATTTAGAGTAGAGTTGAACAAGGACAGGCGCCAGCTCACACGCACACTCCCTCTGAACAAGAAGAGGAATGCCATCAGGGCCGCTTGCTTTCCTAACGTTCAAAATTCTAAGGATACCATTGACTTGATAATGTGAAATCACAGGTGATGACATGGAACTTCTGAGAGGAGAAAGAGTAGGAGGAGAGGAGCCGGTATCGTTCAGAGTTGAATTGGAGGAAAAAGGAAAGCCGAAGAGATTTGCCTATTCAGAAGGAGTATTAGCAACAGAGCTGTCAAGACGAATAAGAGGAGGAAAGACAGATTTACAAAAGTTATTAGAGATGTTTTGGGCAAGAGGCTAGAAATTTTTATCAGTTGGAAAACCAAGGAGGTCAACGCACTTCCTTTTAGTAAAAAAGCATGCTTGGACCGTATAATAGTATCCCTACAACGATTCCTAGCTGAATGAAAATTACCAAGAGTGATAAAAGAATTAGTTTTTCCATGCACGATAATTACTGTCCCTCTCATGAATGTCGAAAGCATGTACCATTGAACCATGGGTTTTAGGAGAAAAAGTTTTAGTTAAAGATAGAATAAACCTCCTCATCCCTTCGGCGATTACAGCCCCTACCTTTTCGGCAGAGACAGAAGTAGTGGTGAAGCCTAAATTTATTTATTATATATATATATATATATATATATATATATTATATATATATATATATATATATATATATATATATATATATATATATATATATATATATATATATATATATATCATCGCATAATGTGGGACAAGCGAAGTAAATACTACAACTATTACTACTACCACTAATAAAGATCAATTCTGCTGAGCTCATATATATATATATATATATATATATATATATATATATATATATATATATATATATATATATATATATATATATATATATATATATATATATATATATATATATCATCATCATCATCATCATCATCACCGTCCAATCCGGTAGGCTGATGCCTGTCGGGTGCTACACCTCCAGGCTCCGTAGTCCATTATCACGGCCGATGTCGTCAATTTTAGATTTTCACTCGTCCGAAGGCGTAGCCTTGGTAACTCGAGCAGGTTCTTTTTTACATAGCCGCCTTCCTAGGCCTGTCGCCACAACCTTCCAAATGCTGGAGGCACATGGGAAGGGACAAACAGCTGATAGGTCTTCCCAACCCTATGCAGCTTATTGAAGTCTTAGTTGCAAGACTTAATGATTCTGATGTCATATTTTAATCACGTTTGAAATAATCAATATTCAAGTTGAAAATTTGCATATATTTACTTTTGTTGCTTCACATAATTTGTTTTTTACTATTTAAATTAAATTTTATTATTTATTTTAATGTTGAAATAAGTAACTTTATTCTAAAATTTTACGTTTGTTATTCTTAAATTTAATTTCGCTTGAATGTTGATGCTTTTCTCATAGTATTTTCTTCACACTCATAATCCTCTTCTCTAAATCCAGGTTTCTTCAGAGTGCTTATTTTGCACTCTTCAGATCACCTTTTTCCTTCTTTTCTTGATGTTTCCCTTCTAAAAACTTTCTGTTTCTTCTCTTTTTAACACGTCTTACTCCGATGACATATATATATATATATATATATATAATATATATATATATATATATATATATATATATATAATATATATATATATATAATATATATATATATATATATATATATATATATATATATATATATATTAGGGTCCCTCTGAGTGTGCAGAGCGCATAACAGAGGTGATTCTCTCTGGCATGGAGCGTACATTCCATATTCTTTCCCTTCTACTAAACCTAATAAACCTTGGTTTATCCGCCACAGGGATGCTGCCTTCAGGGATTACCGTCGTCTTCAAACTCCTGAAACTCATACAACTTATATTTCATCCCGGAATAGTGCAAAATCTATTCTCCGTAACACTAAAAACTTCCTTTCTCGCTCCGCTAAAATGCACAATCTTTCTGGTTCT
>SEYY01000274.1:22994-30494 GCA_009176605.1 Armadillidium nasatum
TAAAATGTCTCACAATGGAACTTTAGATATACCATTCCTCTACATTTCCTGAAAACTTGATCAAGTTCGGTTGAGAAACAAAAATGTTATAAAAAAAACAGTGAGGTATAATATTTAGTCCAATTTGTGGTAAAAATTATACCATTATAGCTTTTATAATCAACCGTTATAGAGAAGACTGTTAGCCTTGACCCTGAGATGAAATATTCGCAAACAACAAAACGCACCTTGTATACACTGAGGTCAGGTTATTATCATTGAGAAAAGTATTAACTATTTAGGCTTTTGGAATTGCGAAATGAGTTATCACATTTTTCCAGGAAAGACAAAACTTCATTCATTAATTTTTTTTTTAAAAAGATAATGAATCTATGTTGTTGATAGTTTATTTTGTTAATGAAATACAAAGAAAGTTCTTGCTTTTAAAAAGCTTGGTATTTGAATTATTCATTTCGAAAGAAAAAATTTCGTTATGTTTGCAATTACTAACTATTATGTTGAGAAAAATATAGACCACGAAAGCAAAATTACTTATTTCCCGCTTGTTGGTGAGTATCAAGACTCATTTACTTGACAGAAAATTCAGTTGTCGGATTATTTCTCGGGAATAACGGTAATATCTCAAAGAGATTGGAACTCATTTCTTTTCATAAAACGTTGTTGCAGCTGCAAAGGGTAACCCATTTAGACGCACAGCCAACTAACTCAATTATGTGATAGAATATTATAACTACGATTTACATTGGAAGATTTTAATAAGTTTTGTCTTGATCATCAAGGTTAAAAAAAATAAATTTAGTCAGAGTAGTCTAGAAATATGCAATCCTTAATTTCCCCAAGTTTTATACCAATCATAATTTTCTTTTGTGTTCTACCAATGTTTATCCACGTATAAACAAACTTTTAAATAAAAAAACAAAGCATTCATCACATTAAAGAAAAGAAGAAAAACTAGACACTGTACTGTAGTTTTTAAATAATAAATATAATTGAACGATTATGTGTCTAATTAGTGTTTTTAACATGTGAGTTTCTTTTTTGAAGAAAATGCAATTATTATTGTTTTAGACGTTGTTATTTTTTATTTCTCTACTCTCTTGATATGGTATCACTAACACAAATTTAAGAAACGCTGCTTTGCAGCAGCTCAGATCCACAGTGCTAAAAACTTTCTTTAAAGGTAAATCTATTTTAAAGTTAAACGAACATCTTACAATTAAACAAAATTGCTTTTATAAGGCATTTCAAAGCCAGGATATAATTGACTACGTAGTATGCATCACCTACGCCCTAATTACTCTTATATTGAAAATTAGCTTTTGAATAAAAATATTTCATACATCTCACGATTTATGGTATTAGTAAGGATCATTTGATTGATCACCAGAGTTAAGAAATCAAAATTAAGCTCAAAGTAGGTCTCTTTCAAGTTCTCAGAAAGTTCAATTAAACCTTGTAATATATATATATATATATATATATATATATATATATATATATATATATATATATATATATATATATATATATATATATATATATATATATATATATATATATATATATATATATATATATTATTATTTATTATATATATATATATATATATATATATATATATATATATATATATATATATATATATATATATATATATATATATATATATATATATATATATATATATATATATATATATATATATATATATATATATATATATATATATATATATATATATATATATATATATATATATATATATATATATATATATATATATATATATATATATATATATATATATATATATATATATATATATATATATATATATATATATATATATAGAAATCTCGTTGGGTGTCACTTCGTTAATTAAGAGACTAATCTCTAGTAGATACTTGTCAATAAAAGACACTTATACTTCAAGCCTACGCACCTACAAACACAAGCACATATACAACCGTGCATATACACACACATATATATATATATATATATATATATTATATATATATATATATATATATATATATATATATATATATATATATATATATATATATATATATATATATATATATATATATATATATATATATATATATATCTTTCTGGTTCATCTTCTTCACTCCCTTTCTGGCATTTTGCAGAAAATGTCAACTCTAACTTTGCTTCTTCCTCTTTTCCATCTTTAGTACCTTCCGACGGCACAACTGCCGTTTTACCTTCCTCTAAAGCTGAAATCTTTGCTCAAACCTTTACCTATATTGAACCTTAGACAATTCCGGAGCTGTTCCTACTCCTTCAACCCCCTCCAACTCATTTATGCTTAAAATTGTAATTTCTTCTAGAGACGTCATTTCAGCTCTCTCTGAACTCTACACTAAGAGGGAGTACAGTCCTGATGGTATTCCTCCTGTGGTTCTCAAAACTTGTGCTTCCGAGCTCGCACCCTGCCTTGGTAAACTATTTCGTCTCTGTCATTCTATTTTAACCTTCCCTTCTTGTTGGAAACGTGCGCTCATTCGGCCTTTGCCAAAGAAAGAGGACCCCTCTCAACCCTCTAACTATCGTCCCATTTCTTTAACCTCCGTTCTTTCTAAAGTTTTTGAATCTATCCTTAACAGGAAGATTTGGAAACATCTCAATCCTTCTAATCTTACCTCTGATCGCCAGTATGGCTTTCGTAAGAAACGTTCTCTCTGACTCTTGGTCTTTCGATCTTCGGCATTTCGGTGAATTCTTTGCTGTGGCGCTGGACATATCGAAAGCTTTCGATATAGTCTGGCACAAAGCTTTGATTTCCAAACTTCCCTCTTTTGGTATCTATTTTTCTCTCAGTGGCCTTTTCTCTGATTTCCTTTCTGGTCGTTCTATAGCAACCTTTGCAGACGGCCACCGTTTGATCTTTAAATCTATTAATAGTGTTGTTCCTCAAGGTTCTGTAATATTCCCAACACTTTTTCTGTTTTTCATTAATGACCTTCCATCTGTTACTCCATCTTCTTTCCACTCCTATTCCGATAACTCCAACCTGCATTATTCCTTTCAATTTGAATTTCAATTTCCAACAGCATTTAATAGACCCAAGGAGGGTAGCCTTGGAGCAACTGACCTCTGATCTCGTATTTCAAATTGGGTCAGAGGAAAACATGGTCGTTTTCAATGCCTCAAAAACTCAATTTCTCCATCTTTCTACTCGACACAATCATCCACACAACTATGATATCTTCTTTGAAAACACACAACTCAAACCTTCATCTCTCCTTAATATTCTTGGTGTTTCTTTTTTCTCGTGATCTTTCTTGAAAAGATCACATTATATCTCTCTCTAAACAAGCTTCTAAGAGATTAGGTGTTCTGAGGCGCCTTCAGAATTTCTTCACTCCACCCCAGTTACTTTCTCTGTATAAGGGTGTTGTTCGCCCCTGTATGGAGTATGCGTCACACATCTGGGGTGGTTCCACTCATACAGCTCTCCTTGAGAAGGTGGAGTCTAGGGCTTTTCATCTTATCAACTCTCCTGCTCTCACTAATTCTCTCCAATCTCTTTCTGCCCGTCGAAATGTTGCGTCACTCTCTCTATACTATCGCTATTACAATGAACACTGCTCTTCTGAACTCTCCCGTCGCATACCTCCTCCATTGAGAAAGGCTCGTGTGACACGCCTTTCTACACAGTCTCATCCTTTCTGTGTCCACCTCTCCAACCCCAGACTTAACCGCTATGCTCAATTTTACATGTACTCTACTATTAAAGTCTGGAACACACTCCCTTCATCTATTTTTCCAACTTCCTGTGACTTACACACCTTTAAACGCCCTGTATCGAGACATGTCGGCCTTTTAAATTGACCCGATTTCTGGATTGTTCCTTAACTCTGGTGGTAACTTGGTAGGCCTCAGGCCTTTGCCCACCAGAGGTAATATATATATATATATATATATATATATATATATATATATATATATATATATATATATATATATATATATATATATATATATATATATATATATATATATATATATATATATATAGAGAGAGAGAGAGAGAGAGAGTATACGCTTTATACAGGGGAGGGAAGTAGCTCTCCTTAGGCAATGAGATTGCCTTCCATTGGGTATGTGGGATGTTAAGGGTACTTTCCACCTGAATTCTGGTGCCCAATAGTACTCTCTTTTTGCGCTCATGTATACTTTCTTCTACACGGAGTAGGTTCTCCTTTTACACACAATTATTTCATCTCCTTTCCACTCCTATGCTGATGACTCTACCCTTCATTCTCTCTTTGAGAAGGTGAAGTCGAATTGATGCGTCACTCTCTCTATACTATCGCTATTACAACGGACACTGCTTTTCTGAACTCTCTTCGCATACCTCCTCCATTGAGAAGAGCTCGTGCAACACGCTTTTCTACACAGTCTCATCCTTTCTCTGTCCACTCTCCGATCCCCTGACTTAACCGCTATGCTCAATCTTACATATACTCTACTGGTAAAGCCTGGAACACACTCCCTTTATCTGTTTTCCAACTTCCTTTGACTTGCATACTTTCAGACACCGTGCATTTGAACATGTTGGCCTTCTTCGGCCGTGATAGGATTTTTCCCAACACCGGAGGAGATGAAAAAAAAAAGTATCAGCTATTATACTATACTTGTATTCAAAATTTATATACTAATAAAACCTTGTATAAACGATTAAAACTTTAAGTATTGCAATTATTTTTTTCATATATTTTCTCATAAAAATAATTAAAAACAAAAACAAAATAAAATTAAAAAAAAAATAAAAAAATAAAAAATAGTTTAACGGAAAACTAATTAGTAAAAAATTTTTGAATTTTTATTTTTAAATTTTTTATTTTTATTTTTTCAAAAACTTTTGACGTAAATTTTAAAATTCATTATAATAAGATTAAACACTTTTCTTTAATATGAAACTTATTACTAGCGTTTTTTACCTCTTTTCAGATATAAATATATATATATATATATATATATATATATATATATATATATATATATATATATATATATATATATATATATATATATATATATATATATATATATATATATATATATATATATATATATATATATATATATATAGAGAAGAGAGAGAGAAATTAATGTCTGCTATTGGACTCGAACCAGCGACCTTTAAGATAGTAGTCTTATGCGTTATCCACTAGGCCACGGCGATACAAAAGGAAATCGCTCCGGAACTTGCTCACAACATACAGTCGCAACGTCAAATCCCAAAAGACCTCCCCGACCTCAACTCGGGCATAGGGCAACGAGGTTAAAGGTTGAATCCAATATTCGAAGACAGTTATAATAGAGTTTTTTAGTCTGCTAAAACTCTCACAGACTATTTCTATATATAGAAAATTAATGTCTTCTATTGGACTCGAACCAGCGACCTTTAAGATGGTAGTCTTAAGCGTTATCCACTAGGATATATATATATATATATATATATATATATATATATATATATATATATATATATATATATATATATATATATATATAATATATATATATATATATATATATATATATATATATAAAATAAATGTCTGCTATTGGACTCGAACCAGCGATCTTTAAGATGGTAGTCTTATGCGTTATCCACTAGGCCACGGCGATACAAAAGGATATCGCTCTGGAACTTGCTCACAACATACAGTCGCAACGTCATATCCCAAGGACCTCCCCGACCGCAACTCGGGCAAAGGGCAACGAGGTCAAAGGTTGAATCCATTATTCCCAGACAGTTATATAATAGAGTTTTTTAGTCTGCTAAAACTCTTTCCTTTTGTATCGCCGTGGCTTAGTGGATAACGCATAAGACTACCATCTTAAAGAACGCTGGTTCGAGTCCAATAGCAGACATTAATTTTCTATATAGAAATAGTCTATGAGAGTTTTAGCAGACTAAAAAATTCTATATATATATATATATATATATATATATATATATATATATATATATATATATATATATATATATATATATATATATATATATATATATATATATATATATATATATATATATATATATATATAGGTGGTCTATGGACTTTATATTCTAAAAATATTTCTGAATACGGTTACAGTATATAAATAGCCTTCACATCGATGAAGTTTAGAACTTGAAATATTATCTGGTGAGTTTCTTCTCTGAAGCTCACACCATCATATATATATATATATATATATATATATATATATATATATATATATATATATATATATATATATATATATATATATATATATATATATATATATATATATATATATATATATATATATATATATATATATATATATATTGGGTTATATTTGCCCACACTCACTTCCCTTTTTCAAGTGAGCGAGCGATTTTATTTTCAGTGTATAAACGAAAATAGTGTGATAGTTTAGAAGAAAAGAAAGTGATGGAAAGATTTTAGTCTACGATATTCATGAAGATTTCAGTCTACACCTCTTCACATATTTCATATGAAAATTGGTATTCTAATGTGAAGATACCGTTTTGTGGGCTGCTAACTCTTTTGAGAAACTTTCCACTTTGGTACTAACCCTAGAGAAGACAGAAAGAGTGCTGACGAAGTGGAAAAGAAAAAGCACAATCTAATAAATCAGGACGTAAGGGTCAGTTTTTTTTCATGTTACCACCACTCACGGGCAGAGTCCTTTTCAAGGAGGGGGCATAATTAAAGCATAAAAGAAAACTCCACCCAATCCCGAACCTAACGTAAATCCCTCAGGTAGACGCAGACAGAGGATTTAAAGAGAGGTAGGCTAATTTCAGCAGGAAAAACATAAGAAGGTTGGGAGTTCCACAGAACAGAGGTGACTGGAAAGGAGGAGGTACCATAGAGTTTGCAATGCTCACACACAAGTTCGTGTGCAAGCAAGACACCCCTTGTATTCTGAGGGCGGCGCAATGGTGGTGGAATGCGAGAGGTCAAATCCTTTGAGCATCCTGCCGTTGTATTACCTTTGTAAAGAGAGAGTGCGCCAGCTTCACGTCACAGAGAAAGAGAGTCATGGAAGTTTGAAAGTAGGAGACAGTTCTATTAGTTATTTAGCCCTAGACTCAACCTTATCCAAAAGAAGAGCGGAACCGGAATCACCTCAAATGTGAGAACGGTATTCCATGCAAGGACAGGTAAGTTCCTTATATTATTGGAGTAGCTGTTCAGAGGAAAAAAAGTTCCTGCATTCTGAACAGAACTCCCAGCTTTTTAGAGGTTACCCTAGCAACCGTTGTAATATGAGGTTTCCAAGATATTTATGTTATTTTCAGATGAGACAGAGCCGTTGAAGGAGATAGGAAAGTTGGGAGGTGTTTTTGAGAGAGAGGTGTGAAGAAGTTGAGTTTTTAAAGAGTTGAATTTCACAAGGTTGAGGTGGCAACACCGGGAAATACCATCCAGATCGGCAAGAATGACATCGGAAAGTTAAAAA
>SEYY01000274.1:35494-47994 GCA_009176605.1 Armadillidium nasatum
ACACCACTAATATCTTTTCCCATATATATAACTCACCCTGGGGTGATAGGAAAAGGCAGCAATTGATATTCTTCCTCTGATAAGTTGCCCCTGCTTCAGCAGTATAGACAGCCTATATATAATAAAGCTCTGAGAAAACCTGTAAGAAAGGCTATAAAATAGGAAATTCCTGAAAGAAAATATACTTGTATATATATTTTTATGCTTATTAGTTATTTGTAGTATTTAATTTTAAGATTTTTTTTTTATTTTAGCATTGTAAAATTTAATTTAAATTTAACTTTGTAAGGCTTTGCATGGTAAAAATATGCTAATGCTAGATTGAATTGTTTTATTGATCTGATGATTTTGATCTTGTTTAATTTAAATTAAAATTTAAATTTAAAAAAATTTTAGCAAAATAAAATATTTTTTTGGTTTTATATTTGCCTTTAGTGAAAATCTATGGTCTATTTTTGAAGTATCCAATTTCCCCAAAAAAACTAGTCAGGAATGGCAACAATATGGTTAGGCGTTTTTTAAACACGCTAATTACTTATATACAGAGCTCGTTGCATATAAAAGTGAAAATGTAAGTTTTGTAATAATTATATCAACACGACGATAAGATCTTCAAAGTATAACCTAAAACCTTTCTTTAACTTTTAATTGTTTATGAAAATATTAGGGCAGGATTTGGGCTCAGATTGCTATTTGGGAACTAAAGACATTGATACTCTTGTTTTGATTTGCATAGTTTACCTTAATTTTAGCTAAGAGTAGGCTTTTAGGCTTTATGGGGTTTAAAAATTGACTATAATACATGATAACTTTTTAGTTCTATAGAGTTTTGCCCTGATTTTATGGCAATTGTTCAGTTGAGAAGGTAATAGGTTTTTTAATACTTATTAAAGTCTTTAACGATTAAAGCACGTCTCCTTATCCACTTATGGATACAGGGCCTTAATATTTATATTATTAACTTCCTTATATAATATATAATAATATATATATATATATATAATATATATATATATATATATATATATATATATATATATATATATATATAGTAGAAGATTCAAAAATAAAAATAAAAAAAAAGTTAAAAAAATCAAGCTATATAAATGTCAAAATATATTGAATATTATTTTTCCACTAGAAAAGTAAGTCATAAATTTGTAAGAATATTTTTATTTATTTATTTATTCACACTTCCTCTCCTTTCCCATCCCGAATTAATAAGGTCAGCATAAAACATTCCTTATCATCAAACTGAGTTTACGAATTCTAAGAGCCGTATTTACACACAGGCACGCACGCGCACATACACACACACGCACGCACACACACACACACACACACACACACACACACACACACACACACACACAACAAACAAACAAACACAGCACACACACACACACACACACACACACACACACACACACACACACACACACACACACACACATATATATATATATATATATATATATATATATATATATATATATATATATATATATATATATATATATATATATATATATATATATATATATAACGTTAAAGACGCTCTGCTGAGCTTGAATACACGGTTTATAATTAACCTTAATTATTTCTTCTTTTTGTATAATAAGATGCGCTCTCGGATTTCATATTCAAATTAGGCAACAAATTTAAATAGAAAGTCTGCCTCTTCTACATCAGCATTAACAATTTAAACAACTTAAAAACATTCTATCTTGTCTATCTATTTATCTATCTATCTATTAACTATGTAGGTTTGTATGTGTCTGTCTGTCTGTCGGGCTGTCTATCAATCTATCTATCTATCTGTTACCTATGCATTTATCTATGTATATGTGTCTATCTATCTATCTATTTTTCTGTTAATAAGAACTATGTATGTATGTCTTATCTACCTTTCTATCTATATATCTACCCTTATATTCTATCTATCTATATATCTACTGTCTATAACTACCTATCTATATATTTATGTATCTATCTATCAATATATGTTAACTGTGTATGTATTATGAATGTATATCTCTATATATTTATCCATATCTATCTATCTATCTATCTATTCATCTATTTAACTATATATCTATCTATATATACCGTATCTATCTTACCGACAGTCTATCTATCCATCCATCGATACTTTTATTTTTAGTTAAACAAGCAGATATGTAATGCTCTAACTATAACTATAGTATCGTATTATACGTTGAAACCCTGACAATTTAGAAGTTGTAGTTTTATGGATAAATTTTAACTAGAAAAGTTTATAGAAAGATGTTAGTTTATTATAAAAAAAAAAAATAAAAAATAATATCCATAAATTAAAAACGTGAAATATGAAATTAAAAGATTGGATATAATTATTTTTTCCTTCAAAAATTTTTTTTAAAGTAGTTTTGATTCTTGTATAAACGTAGTCGAAAGAAGGGAAGAAGAACGCTGCTCTAAAGCCTTTTTCTTCTATTGATTTTGTGAATCCCTTTTATATATACATTTTTAATGAAGACGAAAGACGCAGGAGCTAAAAAAAAAAAAAAAAAAAAAAAAAAAAAGCGACATGAAGAAAGAATGTGACGTGGTGAAAAAAACACTTGATATGACCTAGGTTATTACATCAAGGACTATGGAGTTTGCTGGTGGGAAATCCGCAGAGAGAGAGAGAGAGAGAATTTTATATAACCTAAGAGAAGCAAAATTGAAAATAGGCAGCAAAGAAAGAATGTATCTTCAAGTCACAAGAGAGATTGTGGAAAAAGTGGGAAAACAGATCGATCAGTAAAGAAAGGAAGCGGTGATAAGTGAAGTAAAATATCGAACGGAATAAAAAAAGAAGAAAATGAAGAAGTTCTAATAGTTCTTCATTTCCACTCGTTTGCCTTGAAATTCGAAATGGACGACGATGGCTATTATTATTATTATTATTATTATTATTATTATTATTATTATTATTATTATTATTATTATTATTATTATTATTATTATTATTATTATGTTGTTGTTGTTGTTATTATTATTGTTGATGTTGCTGATTACCGCTTCTGCTCCTAGTATGTTCCGTTGTAAATTCTATTTAGCATATTAATAAATTCATTTCTAAAAGCGAATATATATTATATATTAAATATATATATATATATAATATATATATATATATATATATATATATATATATATATATATATATATATATATATATATATATATATATTATTATTATTATTAAATGTTTGATAATTAAAATTGTTAGAAGCGAAATCCTTCAGAATTTGAATGCAGAATGGAATTAATTAGGATTTAATTGCTTTCCTTACATCTTGTCTATTTGGAAAAGCAGTTTAAATTCCCTCTTGCTCTAATATATATATATATATATATATATATATATATATATATATATATATATATATATATATATATATATATATATATATATATATATATATATATATATTAAAAGAGGAAGAAAGAAGTAAATTGTAAATTCGCTTTTAGTAGATTATTATTATTATTATTATTATTATTATTATTATTATTATTGGTATTATTATTATTATTATTATTATTATTATTATTATTATTATTATTATTATTATTATTTAGTTCCCTTATCATTTTTTTAAAATTAATAATATATATATATATATATATATATATATATATATATATATATATATATATATATATATATATATATATATATATATATATATATATTATATATATTATTATATTATATATTATTATTCCTTTTCAGATATTTGCCATGAGGTGGCACATAATTTTTTTATTTGGGACCTTTGTCATTGCTTCGAATGGAGAGGTATGTTATATATATATATATATATATATATATATATATATATATATATATATATATATATATATATATATATATATATATATATATATATATATATATATATATATATATATAACGGCATTAATAGAAAGCAATATATCGAAATTCACCTTTTGTGTAATGATAATAGTAATAGTAATAATATTATTATCAGTAGTAGTAGTAGTAGTTGTATTAGCAAAATTTCTTGGGGTTATTTCTCGTGCGGAAACATTGTGTCATTAAAAATTTTATTCCATCGTTCTCTTATTCGTTTCCCTTTGATCTTTCCTACTTTGTCTTTTCCTCCATGTTTTATTTTAATACTCACCATAAAAGGTCTCTTGTAATGTTTTTTTTTTTTTTTTTTTTTTTTTTTTTTTTTTTTTTTTTTTTGTCGTTCTTCGTCTTTAGAATTAAACCAAATTAATAATTAAGTTTATGCTTCGTTGTTTCATTGTGTTTGTGATAAATGCTGCATTAATATAGAGTAAACTGAGGATGCCTAGTATGGAAACAAAGACTAGAATTACGAATGCTCTTATTATAATATAGTATGCAAGCTTGTATCGATTTCGCAGAAGTGAATATTATACGGACTTTAAAATATTTGAGGATGTTCCCACCTACGTGGATGCGGATTCGGATCTACGGAACACTCCCAATGTGCGTGAGAGTTGTTGGAAATTTTATATATATATATATATATATATATATATATATATATATATATATATATATATATATATATATATATATATATATATATATATATATATATATATATATATCCAAAGAGAGCCATTATTAACTATGTAAGAACAAATGGATAACTGAACTAAGATTAAGAACATTTATCTATTTGCTTTTTTTTTCGAAACTTGAAAAAAAAAAAATTCATATTTTTAATGTTATTCAAGTTGGTTTAAACTATTTTACCAATTTTGCTTCTATTCTTTATTATAACTATTTAATGTTTACCTTTAATATGCAATTTACTTTTTACATTACAAAAATTTAAGAGAATAAAATATTAAATGAAATACACTTTTTCTTTCACAATTTTTGACTACAGTGTCTGTCTGTCTGTCCGTCTATGTATGTATGTATCTATCTATGTGTGTCTATATATTTCTGATGGTCTACGTATGTCAGTGTCTTTGTGCTCCCTTTCTAGCTCCTTCCCACTATCTTTTTATCTTTTATCTTCAATACTTAGAAAATGAGAATCATTTCATGGAAATTATTATGAAAACCGACGTTTAAAGATTGGCTTTCTTTTTCCATCCTATTTCGAATTTGGTAATTCTCTTTATAATATCAATAATAGAAGTAGTTTTCTTTACCTGAGGGCTTAATGGCGCTCTCCTTCTTGATACGATACAGAAGTTCCTTTAAAATTATTGCAAATAAACCCAATTTTGTTCCATCCACTTCTTTACATCCATTTTCCCTCTTATTTTCCCTTTCATTAAAATATATAAAGTTTAAGGGATAATGTAATGAATTTTCTTTAAACTGTTTGGAGGAAGAGCTTCTTCTTCTTCTTCTTCTTCTTCTTCTTCTTCTTCTTCTTCTTCTTCTTCTTTTTTTCCTTCTTCTTTTTTGTTATTCTTTTTCTTCTTTCTTCTTCTTTCATTTTCTTTTTTCTTTTTCTTATTTTGGGGGACTCTGTTATGATAATTCTTAGTTACATTCCTTTCATGTTTATTACATTTTCTTTAATAAAATTTGTTTCGTTTGCAAACTTTAGATATTAAGATTTATTGAAAGATTTTCATACAGAAAGTTAACACACACACACACACACACACACACACACACACACACACACACACACACACACACATACATATATATATATATATATATATATATATATATATATATATATATATATATATATATATATATATATATATATATATATATATATATATATATATATATATATATATATAATACAGTTGGAATTTAAATTCATTTCGAAAGTCGTAATACACGTAGTAATAAAAATACTTCACTAATGAATTCAAATATTTCAGAAGACCAGACAGTTTAGACACTTTAGACTCAAATTTAATGGAAACCGAACAGTTATTGTAGCTTTGCTGATAGCTTGATACTTATATTCAAATATGTGAAATAGGATAAATTTGTAGTGAGGTTTTATGCTATATTTTATTTATATTGTTTACTTTTTCTTTTAGAGGTTTTAATAATTTGTTCCTCTTATGCAAAATGTGAAGGTTTTGATAAACTTATTCTGGATGAGAATTTTTCAACAAAAAAATTTTTTCTTAGAGATCGAGACCCGTTCGTTTTCATAAACACTCCATTCAGTTTACATATACTAAAGCATTCCCTTAAAAAGAGTTCCTTAACAAAAATTTGTACTTGGTGCAAGTTCTTCCTTGGTGTAAGGGAGACTGTATGTTAAGAGAGCCTTTGTGAAATTTTTTTGGGGGCGAATAGTAGTCATATTTCTTTATGCAAGTTGTACTACTTAGTATTTTATATATATCATTTGTTGGCCAAGGATGATGGGAATAATTTTATATGTATTTTATGCGAAAGAAAAAACGCTCAAAGCACAAATATATGCTCCCACACCAAAAGAAATTGTCAACGTGCTATTAGCAGCGGGACCTAATTTTCGGTATGCAACAGACCATATTTTAATCGTTTAAGTAAATAGTGAAACTATGTTATTATTTTGCCAACGACTACGCTGTTTCACATTAAGTGAATATATTGTAACGAATACTTATGAAGAAAGTTTCCTTCAGGACTCACAACAGTTTTACATGTTTAGATTTTATTTCATTATTTTATATTTTTTAATATTTGTTCAAACCATATATATATATATATATATATATATATATATATATATATATATATATATATATATATATATATATATATATATATATATATATATATATATATATATATATATATATATATATATAGAAATATTGATCAACTAAGAGATGATGCTTTCAACATACTTGTATTAGTGACAATTTGTTGTTTCTACTAATTGACATTTTATTCGGATAATAAACCGTTTCTTTGGTAGGAGACTCTTTTAATTATTATTTTTCTTGTTGATTATAAACTGTAAACTAACTTTTTCCCCTTATTTTACCAATGCGGTTATTATAAAAAGACTCTACTTAAATTTATTTATTTATTTAATTATTTATTTATTTTTATTTTTAAAAAGGAACAAAATCTATTGTAGGTGGTACAGAATAGACGATGCAGTTTTTTTTATAATGTATGACTGTTCATTTTCTGTGTGCTTATTGGTTATTAGTTATGACGTCTATCCTTAATAACAACATTCGATAAGGAGTCCCTTAAAAAGAGTCAAGGAAGATTGATAATTTAAACTTTTCTCAAGGAAACCTTGATTTCGGGGAAACACTTATCCAAGGATGACTTGATAAGTTTAATTACATTTGGAAATATCTTCAAAAGAGCTCTTACAAATACGAGTCTTAAAATAGTTGACTTAGTTAGTTATCGATTTTCAATTCAAGGAAATTAAAAATTCAAATGTTCGCAAATTTTAGTGCTTAATTTTTTTACATAGAATAAAAATATTAATATAATTTGCTATTTGTATACTTTCGGTTGATTATCCTATTTTCTAGAAAAAATTATATATTATATATATATATATATATATATATATATATATATATATATATATATATATATATATATATATATATATATATATATATATATATATATATATATATATATATATATATATATATATATATATATATATATATATATATATATATATATATATGCTGGACATCATCGGGATCGGACGCTTTGAATAGAGAAGGGAAAAGGTTAAAGCTGAGAGAAGAGTTAGAGGAGGGAGAATTAGAGGAGGAAAACTGAAAGAGAAGAGGAAGATAAAGATCTGAAAGGTCCTAATCTATCTAAAGAAGAATACAGATTTCGGTTGTAAGAAGAAGAGTGTTGCTGGAGATCTTCAGTTGTGAGTCTAGAAGATCTTCAAAGGAACTTTAGTAGATTTGATTAGGGAGGTAGTGTGAAGTGTTGTGAGTGATTTAGTAAAATAAAATTAACTTTAAAAATTGCCCTTCACATTATGGAAATTTGAAATAAAGTTAAGTGGTGAAGTTTGAAAAATTTTCGATTCAGTTCTTTTTGGACAATCTTAAAATAACTTTGAAAATCATTTATTTAAATTCGTGAAGTTGAATTATCCACTTGATGTTTTATATGAGCGTATGGTAAATGAATTATCGTTTTAGTCCTTTTGGGGAGGGGGTGAATGAAAAAAAGTTGCTTTTAAAATTTAATATACACACGTATGTATATAATTTATTTTTGTGATTAATTGAGCGGTATAAATGAAGCCCTTTTTGATAGGGTGATAGTATTATAGTTTATTTATCCAAAGTGCAGTTTTTTAATAGTATAATTATTAGTTTTTAAGTGCGTTATTTGTTATTAATTATTTAATTATAAAATATATATATATATATATATATATATATATATATATATATATATATATATATATATATATATATATATATATATATATATATATATATATATATATATATATATATATATATATATATATATATATATATATATATATATATATATATATATATATATATATAATTTGAAAGTATTGGTGGATGAGTTTGTAAAGGATTGTGATGATTTATGATTTGAACTTAGAGTAAATGCGGGTAAAAGTAAAGTGCTGTGGATGAAAAATGGGGAGGGAGTGGAGAGGGGTATGGATGAGGGAGATGATTTACAAATTAAAGTGGGTAGGGAGAGATTAGGGCTAATCACTTTATTTAAGTATGCTGGGGTGATTTTTGGAGAGGGTGATGTTAGTATGGGGTGATATGAGGGATATTTAGAATAGAGGAAGGTTACCAAGGGAGGTGAAGGTGAGAATGTTTGTGGGATGTTATATACCTGTGGTTATGTATGGTAGTAAAGTATGATGGTTAAATGCTAGGAAGAGAAAAAAATAGAAGTTTTCGAAATGAAAGGTCTGAGGGCAGTTTGTGGTGTTAGTAGAGAGATAGAGTCAGGAATGTTAGAACAAAGGTAATGTGTGGATGGAGAAAGAGTATGGTTGAGAGGGCTAAACAAAGTATGCTGAGATGGTTTGGACATGTTTGTAGGATGAATGAAGAGAGAATGGCTAAAAAGGTATTTGTTTCAGAAGTGGAAGGTCTGAGAGATAGGGGAGACCGAGGGGAAGTTGGATGAGTAATGTCAAGGAGCTGTTAAGAGATAGAGGGATGAATTGGGAGGAGGGTTGGCGGTGTGACGGTTGAAAAATTATAGGAATGAAACGAAAAGATTGGTGAAGGGTTGAGTGTTTTGGATGTGCCTGCGATTAGACACCACCCCACAATTGTGAGAAAGGTTGTAAACGTTATATATATATATATATATATATATATATATATATATATATATATATATATATATATATATATATATATATATATATATATATATATATATATATATATATATATATAGTGTTAGTGTTATTTAAGTTCTTATTTATATAATAGTTATTGTATGTGGTTATTATAGTACTATTATATATATAGCTATTATAGTGTTATTATATTTAGTTATTATGTTATTCATATATTATAGTAGTGATAGTGTTATTTAAGTATTAAGTTCTTATTTATACAGTTTTATAAATATTTATTATTGTAATGTTTATTTTATTATGGTAGTTAAGATCTTAGTGTTTTGTTGAACAGTGTTTTGATTTTGTTATTAGGGATTGTTGTTGTAATAACTTATTTTTTTATATATTAGTATTATTTTTAATGTTTTGAAAGTTTTTATTTATTTATGTTATAAGGAATTATAAGGTATACTAAGTTTTAGGTACGTTAGTGTGGTTGTTTCCTGGGTGGGTTGATAGGCTGTAGGAAGTGGGCCTACCATAAAACGCCTTAATTATTGTGAGTTTGTGTGTGGGAGAAATCGAAAATAATGACTAAGAGCTCTGAGGTGCTGAAAGTGGGAACGTTAAATATAAGAGGAGTGAATAAAGAAGAGAAGAGAGAGGAAGTGGGGATGGTGATGAAGGAAAGGGATGGATGTACTGGCTTTGACAGAAACGAAACTGAAGGTAAAGGGGAAGTAGAATTAGGGATATACATTTACTCCGGAGTGAATGAGAGGGTTAGAGCAAGGAAGGGAGTGGCAGTTGTTATGAATGATGAATGGTGGAGATGTATGAATGGGAGTGGAAGCATGGGAGTCAGAATAGTCTGGGCACGTTTAAGGTTACGGAAAGAGTATTGGGTGTTTATATGAGCATATGCACCGGTGGGGGAGCGAATGGAAGGGAAAAAGAGACATTCTGGGAGAGTCTGAGTGAATGTGTCCGAAGTTTTGATAGGGATCATATGTGCTTGTTGGGCAACCTGAATGCGAGGGTGGGAAATAAAAGTTTGAAACGGATAGTTGGGCCTTTTGGAGGTAGAAAGGGTATATGAAAATGGGACTGAATTGATTGAAATGTATGCAGCAAGAGGAATAATGATTTGAAATACATGATTTATGAAAAAAGATATTCATAAGTATACATGGGTGAGTTGGGTGAATGGGAAGAGGGGGCTTTTGGATTACGTGTGCGTAAGATGGGAAGAAAGGAGTAGGTTGTTAGATATTAATGTATTAAAGGAGAACGGCGATGGGTATATCGGACCATTACTTGGTAGTGGCGAGGGTTAAAGTTAAAGGAGGTTGGGAAAGAGTAAAAGTGAGGAAGAGGGTGGTGGAGATAAAACGGGTGGAAAGACTGGAAGATAAAGAGAAATGTAGAGACTATATAAAAGGAATTAAAGAGAAATTAAGGGAGGTAATGAGAAGTGAAGTGGAGGGTATAAAAGAGGAATGAAGTAAATTGAAGAGAGATTTAATGGAGGTTGCGAGGAGGGTATGTGGTGTGAAGAAAATAGGTAAAGGAAGAAGGAAGAGGAGTGAATGGTGGAACAAAGAACTGGAAAATATGGTGAGAAGAAAGAAGGATGCCTTTAACAGGTATTTGGGTACAAAGGAGGCTATGGATTGGGAGGAATATTGGGAGAGGTGAAGAGTGAAGCTAAGAGAGCAAAAATGAGAGTGGAAGAGGAGTAGGGTAGAAAGTTAATAGAAAATTTTAAGGAAAGAAATAAAATGTTTTGGAAAGAAGTAAATAGGGTGAGCAGATGGGGGGGAAGAACGGGGAGAGGGAGTGAAGGGGGAAGATGGGAATATATACAGGGTGAGGATGAAGTAGGAGACAGATGGAAAATGTACTTTAATGAATTGTTAAATGGGATTAGAGAGATTAGAGAAGGAGGAGAAGTGAGGAATAATGAAGAAGTTATTGAGGAAATGGAGGAAAATGTTAGTAAGGAGGAGGTGGAAGTTGTGATAAGAAAGTTAAAGAAAAGAAAATCGGCAGGATTGGATGGTATATATGGAGAGATGATATGGGAGTAACCTACTGAGATGGTTGACTTGTTGGTTAGAATGTTTAATGTTTGTTGGGAAGAAGGGAGGGTACCTCAGGAGGGGCAAGACACTTGTGTTGTACCAATTTATAAAGGAAAAGGAAAAAAGTTAGCATGTAAGAATTATATGGGGATAAGCTATTGAGTGTGATTGGGAAAAATTTATGGGAGGGTGTTAGTATCAAGAATGAGAGACTTAACTAGAGAGGGAGTGGGTGAAGAACAAAGGGGTTTTAGATAGGGTAGGTGATGTGTGGACCAAGGTGTTTACACTATGAATGATTAATGAGAAATTACGTGAAAAAAATAAGTGGGATATGTATGTTTTATGGATTTGGAAAAAGCATATGATAGGGTATGAAGGAGGGAGTTATTTGAAACATTAATGGCAAGGGGGGTAAGGGGGAGGTTACTTGAAAGGGATCAAGTCCTTCTATGTAAATTGTATATCAAGGGTGAGGGTGAAGAGGGAACTCACAGATTTCTTTAATGTAGGAGTGGGACTGAGACAGGGGTGCATAATGTCGCCGTTGTTATTTAATTTGTTGATGGATGATATAGTTAAGGGAAGGGAGGGGTATAAGGTTGAGAAGTGTGGAGGGTGAATGGGAGGTAAATGTTTTACTTTTTGCAGATGATGCGATGTTGGTTGCCAACTCTGGGGAAAAGTTGAGAAGAAGGTTCGTGAGAGAGTTCGTGGAGAATTATATGAACATGGGACTGAAAGCAAATCCAGCAAAATATAAAGTTACGAGGATTGGGGAAGGGTTATTGTAGAGGGTGCAGAGAAATTTGAGGAGGTATAAGAGTTTAAATATCTGGGAATGTTGGTGGATGGTAAAAGGGGGACGGGAAAGGAAATAAAGAATAGAGTGTTAGAGGGAGTGAAAGTGATGGAGGCCTAAGAGAAGTATGGGAGAAAGGGAAAATTTCCAAGGGAATAAGGGTAAAAATATTTGAGTGCATGTGTCTGCTGTCGTATGTAATGTATGGGGGTGAAACTTGGATAATAAATGTTCAGGCTAGAAAAAGTTTGAATGTTTGAGATGATGGGAATTGAGAACGATGTTGGTGTGAGAAGGGAA
>SEYY01000274.1:64988-74988 GCA_009176605.1 Armadillidium nasatum
ATAAGAATTTAAAAACTTACAAAAACTTTGATCGGAATATTTCAGAAGTTAAAATGGTTTCACAGGCTTTCACCTATTAAAACATAAGAGACTCGACCCATACTCAAGTGAAACCGAAATTACCTTTTTGAACTCATTTTTACAGGAGTTTAAGTACCACAAGAGAGGGTCGACTTCCGTAGGAATTGAGAAATTTTCTCAATTTTTGCTAATATTTATTTTTTAGCATTTTCATGGAGGTAAGACAATAGAACTTATTTTTGATCGCCTACCTCCTAGAAAATGAGAAAAAAATTCAACTTTTCTATTTTATGAGCAAGTTTTTTTTAAACTTTGAAAAACGTTAAGTACATTTTACGATATATTGAAGTTCATTTTCGAAATGAAAAAGTCATTATAGGGTAAAACCAATCATAGGCCACCATTTTTGCCTCTTGTTACTTCTAGCTATCTGCTACGGTTATGGAGATATTTACTAATTAATACATCTTAGGCTTTACTTCTAGCGATCGCGGCAGGAGCTTACCTCTTGAAATGTACTTTTTCAGAGTCTCAGCCTAAGCGACGGCACCGGAGAGCGACTTTCTTTAGGAACCTGGTCTCAAAAATTACAATTTCTTGAGTGACTTTTTAGCGGAAATTGCCCTTCTATATAAGACAAAATTATTTGATCATATATATATATATATATATATATATATATATATATATATAAATATATATATATATATATATATATATATATATATATATATATATATATATATATATATATATATATATATATATATATATATATATATATATATATATATATATATATATATATATATATATATATATATATATATATATATATTAATATATTTGCTTTATTATATTATATATATATATATTATATATATATATATATATATATATATATTATATATATATATATATATATATATATATATATATTATATATATATATATAATATATATATATATATATATATATTATTATTATTCCGTTCATTTTTTTGTTTTAAGCATTTTGGGAAAGCTATATTAAGTTGCTTCACAATATATATATATATATATATATATATATATATATATATATATATATATATATATATATATATATATATATATATATATATATATATATATATATATATATAATAATAATATATATAATAATATAATATATATATATATATATATATATATATATATATATATATATATATATATATATATATATATATATATATATATATATATATATATATATATATATATATATATATATATATATTATATATATATATATATATATATATATATATATATATATATATATATATATATATATATATATATATATATATATATATATATATATATATATATATATATATATATATATATATATATATATATAATATATATATATATATATATATATAATTTTTTTCTGCATCCATAAATTTTTTGGTATCCGTATCGGTATCGGTATCGGCACATTTGGTATCGCATCGGTATCGGTTAAAAATTTGGTATCCGCATCCTAATATATATATATATATATAATATATATATAATATATATATATATATATATATATATAATATATATATATATATATATATATATATATATATATATATATATATATATATATATATATATATATATATATATATATATATATATATATGCGAATTGTAGATCAAGAGTGAGGGTGAAGAGAGAACTATCGGATTGGTTTAGCATAGGAGTGGGATTGAGACAGGGGTGTGTAATATCTCCATGTTATTTAATCTATTGATGAATGGTTTACTTAGAAAAATGGAGAGAGAAGGGAAGAAAAGTATTACGTTGAGAAATATGGAGGGTGAATGTGAAGTGAATGTTTTACTTTTTGCAGATGATGCGGCATGTGTTGGTGGCAGAATCTGGAGAAAAGATGAGAATACTTGTGAGAGAGTTTGAAGGGAAATGTGCAAACACGAGATTGAAATTCAATCCAGCGAAGAATAAAGTTATGAGGATTGGAGGTGGGGATGAGGAAATGTGGAGGGAGGAATTGGTTTGTAGAAGTGTGAGAATGGAAACTTGAGGAGGTGAATGAATTCAAATATCTAGTAATGTTGGGTGGAAGGTAAGGGTGGGACGGAAAAAAGGAATAAAGAACAGAGTGGTAGAAGGAATGAAAGTATTGGGGGGCCTAAGAAAAGTATGGAAGAAAGGAAAAATTTCGAAAAGAAATAAAGATAAGAATGTTTGAATGTATGTGTTCACCTTCTGTATTGTATGTGTGTGAAACATAGACGATAAGTGCTCGGTCGAGAAAAAGTTTCAATGTCTTTGAGATGAAAGATTTGAGAGCGATATATAAATTGAGAAGGATTGATAGGATTAGAAATGAAAGAATAAGGGAGATGTGTAAATGGAAGAAGGGTGTAATTGATAGAGAGGAGGAGGATGTGCTAAAATGGTTTGGACATATGTGAAGAATGAAAGAGAACAGAATGGTTGGCAAGGTACGTAGATCCGATGTAGATAGGGGAAGGTTAGGGGAGGGGAAGGCCGAAGTGGAGATGGATGGATGGAGTGAGAGTGATTTTGATGGAAGGAATTTGAGTTTAGACGAGGGTAGAAGATTTGTGGAGACAGAGATGGAGGGAGGTGGTGAAAGCGTTGAAAGGTAAGAATAGTTATGTTTGTAAGGGAATTGTGGCGGGCACCACCTCACGAAAGTGGGAAAGGTGATAGTGAATATATATATATATATATATATATATATATATATATATATATATATATATATATATATATATATATATATATATATATATATATATATATATATATATATATATATATATATAATTAACATCCGCATCCGCATCCGCATCCTCATCAAAATTAACATCCGCATCCGCATCCGCATCCTCATCAAAATTAACATCCGCATCCGCATCCGCATCCGAACTTTTCGAAAATTCAAAATCCGCATCCGCATCCGCATCCGCATCCGCACTTTCGAAAATTCAACATCCGCATCCGCATCCGCATCCGCACTTCTCGAAAATTCAACATCCGCATCCGCATCCGCATCCGCAAATTGGAAAATATGACATCCGATCCATCATATATATATATATATATATATATATATATATATATATATATATATATATATATATATATATATATATATATATATATATATATATATATATATATATATATATATATATATATATATATATATATATATATATATATATTATATAATAATATATGGCACGGACATAGGTTAATGAAGAGAGGATAGAAAAAGAAAGCATATGTGAAGTTAAGCTGAACATGGAAAAGGTAAAATATTGCTTAGGTGGTTTCAATGAGTGAAAATGTTATGAAGAACAAAAGTTATGAGGATTTGGCTAAACATAATCATAAATGGAGAATTGAAGTTATGCGAGAAACTTATAAGATTCGAAATCTTCAGTTAATTTCTTAATCGACTAACAACACTGTGAATGCCATTTGGCAGTATATATATATATATATATATATATATATATAATATATATATATATATATATATATATATATATATATATATATATATATATATATATATATATATTATATATATATTTAATATATATATGAGGATTGAAGATGGGGATGAGATGTGGAGATATAATTGGGGGAGTGTAGGAGTAGGGGAAAGGAAACTTGATGAGGTGGATGAATTCAGGTATCTAGGAATGTTGGTTGAAGGTAAGAATGGCACGAGAAAAAATATAAAAAATAGAGTGATAGTGGGAATGAAATTGCTGTGGGGCATAAGAGAAGTATGGAAGAAACGAAAAATTTCGAAAGAAATATAGCTAAGAATGTTTGAATGTATGTGTTTGCCTTCTGGAACGTATGGATGTGAAACATGGATGATAAGTGTTTGGGCGAGGAAAAGTTTGAATGTCTTTGAGATGAAAGGTATGAGAGCGATATGTAAATTTAGAAGGATTGATAGGATTAGAAATGAAAGAATAAGGGAGATCTGTAAATGGAAGAGGGGTGTAGTGGATAGAGCGGAGGAGGATGGGCCAAAATAGTTTGGACATATATGTAGAATGAATGAGGATCGGATGGTGGGCAAGGTACTTAAATCTGAGGTGGGTGGGTGTAGGGAGAGGAAGACCATAGTGGAGATGAATGGATGGAGTGAAAGAAATTTTGAGTGGAAGGAATTTGAGTTTAGAAGGGGGTAGCAGACTTTCTGAGGACAGAGTGAGATGGAGGGCGGTGGTGAAAGGGAATATAAGATAGGAATGGGTAAGTTTCTGAGGGAATTGTTGCGGACACTATCTCACGAAAGTGGGAAAGGTGATAAGTAATATATATATATATATATATATATAATATATATATATATATATATATATATATATATATATATATATATATATATATATATATATATATATATATATATATATATATATATATATATATATTAATATATTTAAATTATAATATGAAAATAATTTTTTTGAAAAAATTATTTTCCTTTTCAGTTTTTCTTTCTTTCTTTTTTTTATTTTATTTTATTTTTCGAAATTAATATTCCAGAAGTTTTTCTTTTGAACTTTTGATTCAGCGATTTTCTAACATTTTTGTTTTATTTTTAATTCCTAATTTAAATTAAATGATTTTTATTCCTTGTTTTAATATTTTTCAGTTTAATTTAAAAAAAAGACAAAAAAAAAAATCAATTATTTTAAGTCAGAATTGAAACTCGCTTTTTTGGGAAGTCAAATTTGGAACTCGTAAAAGGAAGGGAAAAAGTTTTGCAAAGTTAGGCTCTGATTTTCTGAGTAATAATAATAATAATAATAATAATAATAATAATAATAATAATAATAATAATAATAATAATAATATTCAAGGATAAAAAACAAAGAAAAACCTCAGAGGTATATATATATATATATATATATATATATATATATATATATATATATATATATATATATATATATATATATATATATATATATATATATATATATATATATATATATATATATATATATATATATATATATATTAGTGATGCATCCGTATCATCCGCGGAGCATCCTCATCAAAATTAACATCCGCATCCGCACTTGCAAAAATTATACATCTGCATCCGCATCCGCACTTTTAAAATTCAACATCCGAATCCGCATCCGCACTTGGCGAAAATTCTATATCCTCATCCGCATTCGCAAATGAGAAAATATGATATGCGATCCATCACTAATTTTATATATATATATATATATATATATATATATATATATATATATATATATATATATATATATATATATATATATATATATATATATATATATATATATATATATATATATATATATATATTCCATACAGAGATGAAATTTATGAATATACTTTTCCATTTTAATTTATTCCCAAAGTTCCAAGTGGAGAAAAGTATTAACGAGTATCACACTAATATCTTCAGACCAACCCTTCATTTTCCTACTATACTCAAGCAAAAAATATAGTTAAAATAAATGATATATATAGATCATTTACATCTCAATTTAATAGAAATATTCTTACTATAATTCCCGCAATGGCAGTTCATTCTTAATAAATTATAACTCCATCTCAACTTAAAGCTTCTTCCTGACACAAGGAGCCTCACTCAATGCTTCGAAGATCCTCATTAATTTATTTATTTAAGTGTGCCAGCTGTAATATGTAGGACAAACTGGTCTACATTTAAAAGTGAGAATTGAAAACATAGAGGAGTTTCCTTCAGTACGGACCTTCCTCTTTGCTCTCCTGTACACTCTGCCATAAAAGACAATGGATACCCACCCTTTTTTATTCTTCTAGGATCTCTATTCTTCAACATGCATCTCCCTTCTTGATCGTAGGATTTTGAAGTTTTAAATATAAAAACTCATTGCCCATCTTTAAATGATCAAGCTTCTTCTATTGTCCTTTTCACTCAATAATGAAGTCCTTTTTCCAAAAATAGTCAATTCTTTTTATTTTTATTTATGTTATTTCAATATTAATATTATTACTTTATTTTTTATTATTTTATTGCAATTATTATTATTTTAAATATCATATAGATAGTTAATAAATTTATATTTTGATTGTATTTTAAAATAGAAATTTGTAAAATTTAGTTTGTGCTGAAGACGGACCTAGAAACGGTGTGAAAAGTTCGCAGTGTATTAAATGAGTATGTGGAAACCCTAAATACTGGCTTTTATCTTTCTAATTAGGTTAAGATTCACTAGGAAAGAAGCTATCTCAACTTTATATATATATATATATATATATATATATATATATATATATATATATATATATATATATATATATTATATATATATATATATATATATATATATATATATATATATATATATATATATATATATATATATAGTATATATATATATATATGCTTTCATGACATTTAGCTATTAATAATTTTTATTACTTTATGAATATTGTAAGCACTTACTGAAAAAGGTTGGAACTTGAACAAATTTACTTGAAATGGATTTTGCAATATCGTTAATCATTTTTTATGAAGTTTTTAAAATAACGTAGTTTGTTATTTGAGTTTGCAAATATCTTCGCTGTTGGAAAATATTACTAGTATGAGCAATTAATAATATTACTGTTGAATTCAAATAATGGTTGTCATTTAAATAACCACTAAGTTTTAATCTTTTTCTGTTAATCTTGCTAACCCCTTACTTGACTGACATGCACATTGGTATGTACCCCAATGGTAATATCTGGATCACAATTTTCCACAATTTTTTTTTTTACTTAAATGCTTATAAATTCTGTGTATCGAGACATGTCAACCATTGATTTATTTATTTCGATCAGATGTTGATCCCCAAATTTGGTGGGTATTATACGGTCTTCCAGCCTTTTCCCTACTAGATTGGACATTAAAAACTTATATATATATATATATATATATATATATATATATATATATATATATATTATATATATATATATATATATATATATATATATATATATATATATATATATATATATATATATATATATCTTCCTCGTATTTCAAATTGGGGCAGAGGAAACAGGGTTGTTTTAAATGCCTCTACCTTCCTCATAATGACATTACCTTCCATATAATGACACTACTTTACACACAACTATAACATCTTCGAAAGAACACAACTAAAGCCTTGATCTGTTCTTAATATTCTCGCTCTTACCATGGACACTGCTCTTCATAACTCTCCCTTCGCATATCTCACCCATTGAGAAGGGCTCGTGCGACAAGCCTTTCTTCACAGTCTCATCCTTTCTCTGTCCATCTCTCTGACGCTAGACTTAAACACTATGCTCAATCCTACATGTGCTCTACGGGTAAAGTCTGGATTACACTCTTTTTATCTGCTTTCCCGACTTCCTTTGATTTGCACACTTTCAAACGCCATATATCAGATTAGGTTTCAGTATTGCCCCAACACCTGGAAATTAGTAGACCTCTGGCCTTTGCCCTCAAGAGGATATATATATATATATATATATATATAATATATATATATATATATATATATATATATAGTATATATATATATATATATATATATATATATATATATATATATATATATATATATATATTATATATTTCATAAACCCTGAAAATATTATTAATAAAAACTTTTGGAAATAATTTTTGTATTCTCTTTTCGAAATATAAAAACACAATAAATATTTGAAACAATTTTCCAACATTATTTCAGTGCCTTTGATATATAACTTTTATAACTTTCACATTATTTTTGTACGCTTATTCAGCATTGTTTTTCTATACCTTTTTATTTTGCATAAAATATTGCTTTGGTAAAAGATTGTGAATTATTTCTTATACAGAACAAGACGTAGTTTTCAAATCCTAATATGTAAAGCAGCAGAGTAAAGTATATATATATATATATATATATATATATATATATATATATATATATATATATATATATATATATATATATATATATATATATATATATATATATATATATATATATATATATATATATATATATATATATATATATATATATTAAAACTTTACTCTGTTGCTTCACATATTATTGAAAAGTTGCATCAGACGGTTAAATACATTAGTATGAGTAAGAATTTCTCAATATATTGCTGCTACTAAACAATGATAATAATCCCATATTTTATATCAATCTTCTTAAATAAAGGACCTATTTGACATTGCTCAGGTCTCAGTCATGCAAATCAACAACTTATTGCTAATAACTGAAAAGTTGAAAGATTCTGAATGTTTTGATCATCGGGTGTTTTTGATATCCCGAAACGCCAAAGGATCAAACTAGCTTAGTTAACAGTATGATAAATAAATTTTTTTTTTTTTTTACTATCGTTATCGACATTTTCAGAGAACTCTCTTAAAAGGTGATAAAAATGTAATTAAATGTCAGTAGACGATGCTCGTAAAGTGAATAATAATAATAATAATAATAATAATTATTATTAATCATTATTATTATTAATTATTATTATTATTATTATTATTATTATTATTATTATTATTATTATTATTATTATTATTATTATTATTACTATTATTATTATTCTTGCATGAATCATAACATTCACTTGTAAATATGCAAATACAGCAAATTTTTAGGATTGGAAATCGATTTTAGTGCATTTTTAGAACTCTTCTATTCTTTTTTTGCATTGAATTTTGTGCAAAGATTTCTTTATTTTTGTCGTTTTTAGGAAATCTAATAAAATTCGAAGAAATTTTGGAATATATTTGGACAATCTGAAACTATTAATGGTTTGAGTGTGTGTATGTCCGTATTTGAATTGCGTGCTTGTGTGTATGCATCTGTGTATGTGTATGCGAGTGTTGTCATATGTTATGAAACACAAAATTTAGCGTCTTGAGTGTATGCATCTGTGTATGTGTATGCGAGTGTTCTCATATGTTATGAAACACAAAATTTAGCGTCAAAGTTAAAGTAGTTTAAAGTTGTGGGAAAAAATTATCTCGATTTAAATTTAAAATTTCAATACTTGCAAATTAATTATTTTTTAAAAAAAATTAAATAATTAAAAATTAAAAATTTTTTTATTTTTTTTAAAAAATTTTTTTTTTTTTTTTTTTTTTTTTTTTTTTTTTTTTTTTTTTTTTTAATATTATTATTATTGCTAACAACTAAAATAGATTTTAATTACTTTTCTAAATAATTAAACTATAATAACATCTTCGTATGTGTAATTTTACATATGAAGTTTACACATGAAAATATATAAATATAAATATAAATAAATAAATAAATAAATGAATAGCAAATGGAAAGGATTAAATAATATTTCAATGTTATCTGAATAAAACTAAAATGAACGAACACAATTTGTACTCTTATTTTTTCCACTATACAAGTTTTCACTTGAGTTTAACGTATATATATATATATATATATATATATATATATATATATATATATATATATATATATATATATATATATAATATATATATATATATATATATATATATATATATATATATTATATATTATATTTATATTATTATTATTATTATTATTATTATTATTATTATTATTATTATTATTATTATTATTTATTATTATTATTTTTTTTTGAAGAACATTTTTTAAAAAAAATTTTTGGAGTGAAAATAATAAATTTTTATTATAATAATAATAATAATAATAATAATAATAATAATAATAATAATAATAAATTCTTTATAAATAAATTCTTTATTTGATGTTTGATGATTCTTTATTTGATTCTTTATTTGGTGTTTGATGATTCTTTATTGAATGTGTTGATTTTTTATTTGATATTTGACGATTCTTTATTGAATGTTTGACGATTCTTTATTTGATGTTTGACGATT
>SEYY01000274.1:79988-99988 GCA_009176605.1 Armadillidium nasatum
TGTGTAGAAAGGCTTCTGGACGAGCTCTTCTCAATGGAGGAGGTATGCGACGAGAGAGTTCTGAAAAGCAGTGTCCATTGTAATAGCGATAGTATAGAGAGAGTGAAGCAACAATTCGACGGGCAGAAAGAGACTGGAGTGAATTAGTGAGAGAGGGAGAGTTGAAGGGACGAAAGGTCCTAGATTCCGCCTTCTCAAGGAGAGCTGTTTGAGTGGAACCACTCCAGATGTGAGAGGTGTACTCCATACAGAGGCGAACAACACCCATATAGAGATCAAGCAACTGGGGGGAGCGTGAAGAAATTCTGAAGGCGCCTCAAAACACCTAACCTCTTAGAAGCTTGTTTAGAAAGAGAAGTTCTGCGACCTTTTCAAGAAAGATCACGAAAAAAAGAAACACCGAGCATTTTAAGAACAGATGAAGGTTTGAATTGTGTGGAAAATTGTATAGAGTAGAGAGATGGAGAAGCTGAGTTTTTTGAGGCATTTAAAACAACTATTTTTTCTCTGCCACAATTTGAAATACGGGAAAGATAAGAGGTTAGTTGATCCAAGGATACCCTCCTTGCGTCTGTTAACTGCTGTTGCTGCGTTTTTCAAACTGGAAGGAGTAATGAAGGGTAGATTCATCAACATTGGAGGGGATTGGAGACAAAGTAATAGAGAGAAGGTCTATGTAAAATAGAAAAAGTGTTGAGGATAGGACAGAACCCTGAGGAACACCACTGTTAATAGATTTAAAGGAAGAACAGTGGCTGTCTACAACAGCTGCTATAGAGCGACCGGAAAGGAAATCAGAGAAGGTCACATAGAAAAGGATAGATATCAATAGATAGAAGTTTAGAAATCAAAGCTTTGTACCAGACTATCGAAGGCTTTCGATATGTCCAGCGCGACACCAAAAGATTCACCAAAATGCCGAAGAGCGGAGGACCAGGAGTCAGAGAGAAGGGAAAGAAGATCACCAGTAGAGCGTTCTTACGAATGCCATACTGGCGATCGGAGATAAGATTAGAAGAATTGAGATGTTTCCATATCTTCCTGTTAAGATAGATTCGAAAGCTTTAGAGAGAACAGATGTTAAAGAAATAAGACAATAGTTAAAGAGTTGAGAGGGGTCCTTCTTTTTCGACACAGGCTTAATGAGCGAACTAGAGTAGGTTATGCTGTCGGAATATATAGAAATTGAAAGAGGAAGAAGAAAAGTTAGAGTTGACATTTTTTTTTTTTTTTTTTTTTTTTTTTTTTTTTTTTTTTGCAAAATGCCAGAAAAGGCGTGAGGAAGAGGAACCAGAAAGATTATTGCATTTACGACAATGAAAAAACTTTTCTTGTTACGGAAAATATATTTTTCAAGATTCCAAGATAAAATCTAAGTTGAATGAGTTTCTAGAACTTGAAGACGACGGTAATCACTGAAGGCAGCATCCCTGCGGGGAATAGTAGAATTAAACCAAATTTTAAGAAAAAGTAAAAGAAAAAGAAGAAAATAATATTTATATAATTATTAACAATTATTATTTATTTATAACAATTATTTTATATATTAATTTAACTCTTTATAACAAAAGAATTATAATTTATTATTATAATTCTTTTGTTATAAAGAGTTAAACTAATATATAAAATAATTGTTATAAATAAATAATAATTGTTAAAAATTATATAAATATTATTTTAATAAAATACATAAAAATTGAACATATAATAATCACTGACATTTTTTTATAAGAAAAAATAAATGTAAATAAAAAAATATATTATATAAAAGTAAATTAAAATGTTATTCCAAAAATATGAGGTGATATTGTTGTAGTTATTATTATTGTCTTGGGCATTATTAATTTGGAAGCAAATAGAATTATTGATTTGAATGATATCGTTATTACATTATTATATTTTTATTAACGAATATTTCTATATAAAAACATTTTTTACATTCATTTAATTATTACATATTATTTTATTACTAATTTTAAATAAACAAATACTTATTTTATTTATTAATTCTTAAAAAGTACCTTTGATTATATAATTTTACATTTGTTAACACTTAAAATCATTTTCTTTGTTACAAAAAGAAAACTGTAATTTATTTTTAGGGTAACTTTATTATTTATCAAAGAAAACATTTATTTTCTGAATAACTTTAGTAAGTCCTCTCTCTCTCTCTCTCTCTCTCTCTCTCTCTCTCTCTCTCTCTCTCTCTCTCTCTCTCTCTCTCTCTCTCTCTCTCTATATCTCTATATATATATATATATATATATATATATATATATATATATATATATATATATATATATATATATATATATATATATATATATATATATATATATATATATATATATATATATATATATATATATATATATATATATATATATATATATATATATATATATATATATATATATATATATACTTTACACTTTATTTTTCTCACCCCTTGACCACCCTAGAGGGGTGGCCACACCGCGCTCAGAAAGCCCACCACAGTGACCGGCTTTCTCCACAGGTCATTCAGGACTACGATACCCCAGGCCGCTCTTGGCTGCTAGCTAGATGGACAGGTCAGCAGCTGGGACACCGTTTGCAGTGCCCGGGCCACATTTAGTGCGAGTTTGTGAAATAGTTTTTTTATGTGCAATCTGTGTTTGTATTGTTGAAGGTCTGGGTGATGTCCGCATCTGATCTTTGCTAAAGTGATTTGAACCGGAATGGGAAGTGTGTCAGCTTCTTTTGCAATATCCGGTGGAAATGTTGTTATATTTGCGAATGTTGTTATATTTGCGCTGTCTAAGGTAGGACTCCGTGAGGGCGATATGAATGTGCTTGGTGTAAGTATCATTGTTAATGGGTGGACAAATATTGTTTAAGATGAGTCTGTAAAGAAATGCGGGGGAGGATGGCCGTTGTTTTAAGTCTATGTCTTGTTGGGTTTGTGAGAGTAGTATGACAAGGGTGTTCAGGTTGTAATGTTTTGGAATAGAATTTGGTTCCTATCATTTCTAAGTGTGTATCAATGGGAAGAATTTTTGTTTTAACATGTAGATTTTTGTTGTGGAGTTGTTGTGGTGCATCCAGTTATTATTATGAGTGTTTTGTTTTGTGTTTTTGTAATTTGTTTTCAGAGGAGTGGATGCCATATTGGGCGGAGTAGTCAAGAACTGGACGAATGAATTGTTTGTATGCAGTAGTAGCCAATAGTTGGCGGTTGTATATATTTGAGTTGGAGATTATTTTTAATGCGTTTAGTTTTCCTGTTGCGGATGTTGAAATGTTTTGTATGTGTTAGGTGAAGGTGAGATGAGGGTCAAGAGTTATACCTATTATTTTTGGGTGAAAGGAATGAATGTGTTGTTTAGCATGATTTGAATGTGAGGATGACAGTTGCCGATCGGTAGTGATGAGTGTAATAGATGATTTGCTGTGGAAGCCGACATTCTCTTTGTGGTTAGCCACTGTTGTATTTGGGTAATGTATTCCTTAGTGATGTTGGTGACCTTTAGTTAGGTTCTGGCTAGTAGTTGTGATGGTTATGTAGTTTGCGTACGATGTGAAAAGGCGATTGGGGGGTATGGTGAAGTGAAGAAGTTGAATAGTGAGTGGGGAGAGTATTGCTCCTTGAGGGACTTCATTTTTTAAATTGACAGAGCGGGATTTTATGTTGTTTTGTTGTTATATTTTTATACTTATTGTATTGATTTATTGGTATGGTTCTGCCGAATAAGAAATTGGATAGCCATTTTTTTTTATATTATGGAGAAGTTTGATTGAATGATTTTGTTTATAAGAATATATTTAGGAACAGAATCAAAAGCTATATTTAGGTCTATGGCTATTAGGATTGTTTTGTGTATAGGATGTTGGTTTAGGCCATTTATTATGGGTTGTATTGTGTTTATGAGGACGGTGGTTATGGAATGATTCTTTATGTATCCATGTTGGAAGTTTTATTGGGTAGATGTGGTTATATGATTATTAAGATAAGTTTTTCTAATAGTTTACAGAGTGTAGAGAGCAGTGAAATGGGACGGTATAAGGAGGAGTTGATGGGATCTTTTCCTGATCTAAACTTGAGTATGATAATTGCTTTTTCCAATGAGGTGGGATATAGTTAATTGTATGGATTTATTGAAAATGATTGTTAGGTATGATGTGGTGAGGAGTGATAAATGTTTTAAGTGTATGTGGCGGGTGAATTTTTTAGGTTCTTGATTGGATTTTTGGTGTCATTTGGAGTGATTACGTGTGTTTGATTGATGTCGTTTTCTATCTTTTTTAGGTTTCAGATTATTGTCCTATTTTGTGGGTCTGGGTTTTTTACTTTGTTTAGAGTAGTGAGTAGCTATTTTGTTTATGTGTTTTTTGGGGGAAAGGCTAGACAGCGTGTTTTATTCGGGGATTGATTCGTGTGTGAGGATTGGGATTGTTGTTGGCGTTTTGTAGTGTTCTGATTGTACTTCATATTCTTTTATTATTGAAGTTTAGGAGATTTTTAATCACATGATTTTGAAAGTTATTTGTATTGTAAGTTTTTATCAAGTTGTCTATTTGTGTTTTACTTTGTTATGTAATATGAGTGTTGTTTAAGTGAGTTTCTTTGTTTGATAAGAGTTGAGGTTTCAGGTGTGAGTGAGGGGCTGTATTTTTTAAAAAATCCTTGGGGTATGTGTGATTTTGTGGTTTTTTGGATTGTATGGTTAAGTGGTTGATTGAAGTCTTGAGAGAATTTGTGTTAGTAAGTGTTTGTTTGTTGGGAGGTGGTTCTCGATGTATTCTGCGAAATTAGGCCAGTCTACTTTTTTTTGTAATTGGTATATGTTGTCTTTGTTTTATTGCTAGGGGTGTGAGTGGTGTAATATTGAATAATTATAGGAAGGTGGTCGGAGTTTAATTCCGCCAGGGCTCGCTAGTACAGTTTTATTTGTAAATGTAGGGAACACAGTGTGAGGTCGGGTAATGAGGGAGCTTGTTTGGTTTGTGGTAGGATGCGTGTGGAAAGGTTTTTGTTGTTTAATATGCTTAATTGCTTTATAGCGGTTTCCACTGGGTCGGGGTCTTGGTCTTTATACCATGTGGGGATGGTATGCGTTAAAGTCGTCTCCGATTTATTAGATTTGAGAGGTTTGTGATTTGTTCTAGGTTTGGAGTGTAGTTTCTTGAACAATGTTGTGAGGTGTTGTGTGGTTTTTTGTTAATGATTATTGAAAATGACTTAAGTTTTATGGTGTTGTCATTGAGAGAGTTTTGAATTTGTGTAGTAGTGTTTGTGTATGAGAGTGAGTGATGGATTAGGGATAGTAAAGAATGGTTTCGGGGTTGGTGAACTGAGATGATGGAATCATATTTGTAGAAGGTGTGAAGTAGGACAACCAGCTGTCAGATGAGCTTCCTGTAACAATGTTATGTGTATATTGTGACGACACAGAAAGTATTCCAGTTCTTTGTATTTGCTGTGTAAGCCGATTATTAAGCTGTAATATGTTGATTATTGGGTTTGTGTTGGTGGATCTTGAAGATGTTATTATTGTTGGGGGGAACACAATTGGCATTTCCAGTTGAGGTCTGGAGGTGGCAGTTATTTAAACGGAGAGCACTTTCTGTGAATCCACCTATTGCAATATCCGCACCTCACAGAGTACCTTTTGTGCACTTTCTCATAGATGGGGTAGAACCATACGGTTGGGCCTGGATTAGTTTCTATATCCCCGGCCAAGAGCAACAGGGGGCGAGTGCTGACCTTTTTGCCAGGCGCGTCGGCTGACACCTTCTGACCAATCTTAGATCATCACGGACGCGGTGGCCGATGAACGTCACTCCCAATGACCACACGTTGCGACGATATTGGCCACTCCCCGAGTGAGGAGGGAGGGGACGAGGGAGTTTTGCAGCCTCCGACTGTAGAGGAAATTCCATGATTGCTCTGGGTGACTTTCACAACAAGTGCTGTCATCTTTGCCTCTTGACGACTCTCCCTCTGAAAGACTATCTATCTATATATATATATATATATATATATATATATATATATATATATATATATATATATATATATATATATATATATATATATATATATATATATATATATATATATATATATATATATATATATATATATATATATATATATATATATAATATATCATAAAAATACATAACACATTTTTAATAATGGAAAGCTTTTAAAAAACCATTAGATTATAATTGATAACAATTACTCTTGGAGAGGACGGATGGTGGTGGAAGTTTTATTGTGGCTGAAAGTCGTTGGACTTAATGTTATTACCTGAAATGAAATAAAATTTCTATATATATATATATATATATATATATATATATATATATATATATATATATATATATATATATATATATATATATATATATATATATATATATATATATATATATATATATATATATGTAAAGATCCTGTATTTATTTATTTATTTGTTTTAATAATTCTTTAGGAAATGATGTTAATATTGAATTTAAGTGACAGCACATTTATTTTATTAATTTTAAATATTAAAAATCTTAAATATTAAATTTCTAAATTAACATGGAAGGTGTGGAAGGGAACATCTCTTATCTAGCACGGGATAGGTAATAGAATGACCTTGCAAAGGAGCGAAACTCCCCCAATGCTTGGTAGCAATGCTCCATTTGCCATGCATTCCGAATATAGCTTCGCTTAAAAGAGGGTGTGGTTTCATTGTTTAAAAACTCCAACCAACTTTGTGATACATTTACGAATTATTAAAATTACCCAAAAAAAAAGGAAAGAAAGAAAAAAAAAAAAAAAAACTTCCAAAGGCCAAGATAATAAAAATATTATCACATTTATTATATTTTCGATTCTACAGTAGAATAATTTACATTATATATATATATATATATATATATATATATATATATATATATATATATATATATATATATATATATATATATATATATATATATATATATATATATATATATATATATATATATATACTACAACTGAATTATCTTAAAGGTATTTGAATCGATACGAATTGAATTTGGAGGCTATATATATATATATATATATATATATATATATATATATATATATATATATATATATATATATATATATATATTATATATATTATATATTATTTTATTATTTTATTATTATTATTATTATTATTATTATTATTATATATATATTATTATATATATATATATATATATATATATATATATATATATATATATATATATATATATATATATTTATATATATATATATATATATAATATATATATTATATATAATATAATATTAAATTTAATTATAAAATTACTAATATAAAAATAAAAAATAAAATCTATAAATAAAAACGAATAAATAATTATTTTTTTTTTTTTTTTTTTGTTCAGCTCTTCAGTTATAGCAGGCGCCTCGAAATTTGAACCAACATTAGAATAGCAATGTCATACAGTACTTTTAATTATTCTTTTCCAAGAATTTAATTTAAGACTATTACTACACCGTCTAATATAATTCAAAACTTAACTGAGGAGGGTTTTATTCCTAAAAATCAGAGTTTCGAAAGTAATTAAATTATTTATTATTTATTTATTAATTAAAGCGTCATGAAAAGAAATTATTATTATTATTATTATTATTATTATTATTATTATTATTATTATTATTATTATTATTATTATTATTATTATTATTATATTTTAATTTTTTTTTCTTTTTTAAATTTAATATTTTTTTTTTATATATATTATATATATATATATATATATATATATATATATATATATATATATATATATATATATATATATATATATATATATATATATATATATATATATAAAATAAACGAATAAATTGAAATTAAGAAAGTTGGTCCTTAAGTTAGGTCCCAAAATTATAGTAAAAATTTACTATGATATTATCGTAACAAAACCCATGGCAAAGGTAAAGTCAAAAAGGGTCTAAAGTTGCTTGGGTCTCTTTTATAGATGGTGTAAAGTAATAAAAAAAACGTAAATTCACATTTAAAAAAAAAAAAAAAAAAAAAAAAAAACTCTTTCGTTAACTTATTTCAGTACTGTCATTCGGATTTCCGAGATTTAACAAATGGTGAAATTTTGTAAAAAAGTTTTATTTTAAATTTTATTAATTACTCTGTGCGGTTATTAGAATTTATCATGTTGTTTTCTTCAGGTCTATTTTTCAGACCACACAAAAGGAAAATGCTTCGAAGTAAGAAATCCTTTCCATACGTACAGTCGTGAACAGAAGTTCGTTCCTATTAGGCTGGAAATAAATATTTATATAAAATGGAAATCATGTCATAAAAGCTCTATTTTGAATGAAAGGAAAATAAAAACATTGAGCGGGGCTTAATTGAACTGTGATTGGCTGAATCTGAAATGATCCCTATTTTATATAAATATTTATTTCCAGCTTAATAGGAACGAACTTCTGTTCACGACTGTACATTTGGATATTTATTCTTAGCCTTCTTTGTCGCTTCTTTCTTCAGCTCTTCAGTTATAGCAGTTACCAGTTTTTACCAATCATTCGAATACTAATACTAAATACTTCCTGTGCCCGAAATAGTTTGAGAGGAATATTATGTTTGTTTGTTTGTACTGAAAAGTATTGTTTTACATGCTTTGCTAGTATGCACCATGGTGAGTAAAGAACTGGTGACAGACCGTAATGCAGTCATTTCAGCCTCAATCATTCGGAAATGGAATAAGCAGTTTTATTTCGTAACTGAACATTCAGTTGGAACCGATTTCTCAGAACTGCCATAGGAAGTAATCTGTTATTCTTTACCTCGATCCTGACCTTGCCTTCTTCGGTTTCTGCTAATCAAATCGAACCTGCAGAGGATCTGACACACAGTCAATTGGTTGACCCCCATAGGCTACAATACTTGTCTCAAGGAGAGGCCTGATTTCAGTAGTGCGATCATCACATTGATAGCAAGTTCTCTTTTTATGTGTTTGTCCATTTTTCAACCAGTTAGCCAAATAAATGCAGACACTAACAATCCAATTTGCTCACATTCGCTTGCATATATAATCCTTTGAAGCTCTTTGTGCACTTGGACAGAGAATGATTTGTATTGAAATTTAGGTAGTATACAATTGGAAAGAAAATGGTGTGGTCTGCATACTGGTCGTTAAATTTATTGGTTGTTTTATTGTTAAAACTTATTTGCGTTTTTCCGTTTGGATCACTATAAACGTAATTCAGTCTAATTCTAGTGGTATAAGGGGAAAAGAAAACAGAGGAAAATAGATTGCCAGCTCAAAGCACCAAAGCGAAGAGATCCTTCTTAATTTGGTTCAGTTGCGCATATATATATATATATATATATATATATATATATATATATATATATATATATATATATATATATATATATATATATATATATATATATATATATATATATATATATATATTCGCACTTCACGGGTGAAGTTCCTCTGATGGAGAAGGGGAACTTACTAGGGTGAACTTGAGAGATTAAAACAGCGTGTTGAAACACGTGAGTCAATATGCTTACCACTGTACCAGGTCAGCGATATTTGTATTATACGTCCTGCTGTCCAAAGTAAAGAAATGTTCGATATTTCGTGTGCAGAGTTTTATCTTAATTTAGAAAGAGATTATTTGCATCATTTATTTCAGACTTTTCGATAATTCAAAATTGGGTCGACGGTCAATAATGGAAACTTTCTTCTTAAAATTTTACACACACATACACATGCACACACAGAAGCACACGCACGCAATATATATATATATATATATATATATATATATATATATATATATATATATATATATATATATATATATATATATATATATATATATATATATTATATATATATATATAATATAATGGAAAATTTGAAAATCAAGCTCAGAAGGAGCTATATATATATATATATATATATATATATATATATATATATATATATATATATATATATATATATATATATATATATATATATATATATATATATATATATATAAATATTTCTTTTTCTACAATTCACCACCACTCAAGGGCAGAGCCCTTTTCAAGGAGGGAGCATATGCAAAAGGAAAAAAACCATCCAGACTCAAACCTAACGTATTCCTCAGGTGGGCACAGACGGAAGCCTTGAAGAGAAGAAGACTAAATACTGGAGGAAAAATAGAAGATGTTAGAGAGTTCCACAGAACAGAAGTGGTTGGAAAGAAGGAGGCACCACAACGGGCAAGCTTGGGGTTTCCAGCGTCGACACAAAATTCGTGCGAAAACAGGGCACCCTTTGTGCAAGGAGGACGACGCAAGAGGTGGAGGAATCCGGGTGGCCAATTCCCTCGAGCACCTGAAATTGTGGTACCTATAGAAAAGAGATAGTGCTCCAACATCACGTCGCAGAGATGGAGGGTCAAGAAAGTTTGAAAGTAGCGGACAGTTTATTAAACTTTTAGATTTAGACTCAACCGTATTCAGGAAAGTGGAGGAGAACAGGAGAAATGTGAGAACTGGAGAATAAGACCCTTATATAATTGGAGTAACTGTTTAGAAGGAAAAAATTCTCGCAACCTGAATAGTATTCCCAGCTTCTTAGAGGCCGCCTTCAGCAGCCATTGTGATATGTGGTTTCCAAAACAATTTATTGTTAATGTTTAGACCAAGAATGTTAATATTATTTACAGGTAAGACGAAGAAGATAGGAAAGTTAGGAGGTGTTTTTGAGGGGAAAATGTGAAAAAGTTGAATTTCACAAGGTTGCTCTGACCCACACCAGGAAATCCCATCCGTATCGACAAGAATAGAATAGGAAAGTTGAAGACGAGAAGCAACTCTAGAAGCAAAAGAGGGAGCAGATTTGAAGTGAGTAGAAGAATGTAGAGTTGAGTCATCAGCATATGAGTGAACAGAGTTAGAAGTGCAGTTGAGAAGATCGTTAATTAAAAATAAGAATAAAGTTGGAAATAAAACAGAACCCTGAGGAACATCACAATTGAAATAAAAAGAAGAAGAGGTCGCTCTATATACAAGTGCCGAAATGCAACTGTCCGAGAGAAAACTAGACAAGAGTAAGCAAAGAGAAGGGGAAAACCCAAAGGAAGGGAGCTTTGAGTGCAACGACGCATGAAATACACCGTCAAAAGCCTTGGATATATCAAGCGCCACCACACAAGACTCCCCGAAGTCCCGAAGGGCAGAATACCATAGGTTAGTAAGATAATAAAGTATGTTATCGGTTGATCTCGAGCGTCGAAAGAGAATGAAACTCCAAATAATCCAGGAAATGAGAGTTGAGGAGAGTTTCAAAATTTTTAGACAGAACACAAGTGAGAGCTATAGGTAGATAGTTGGAAGGGATTTATTGAAATATATATATATATATATATATATATATATATATATATATATATATATATATATATATATATATATATATATATATATATATATTAAACATATTTTTTTTTTTTTTTTTTTTTTTTTTTTTTTTTTTTTTTTTATTTTTTTTTATTTTATATTATTTTATATTATATATATATATATATATATATATATATATATATATATATATATATATATATATATATATATATATATATATATATATATATATATATATATATATATATATATATATATATATATATATTAGTGATGGCATCATCCGCATCCGCACTTTCGAAAATTCAACATCTGCATCCGCATCCGCATCCGCATCCGCATCCGCAAATGAGAAAAATATGACATGTGATCCATTACTAATTATATATATATATATATATATATATATATATATATATATATATATATATATATATATATATATATATATATATATATATATATATATATATATATATATATATATATATATATTCCATACAAAGATGGAATTTATGAAAATACTTTTCCATTTTAATTCATTCCCAAAGTTCCAAGTGGAAATAGTATTAATTATTGAGTGTCTCACTAATATCTTCAGACCCACTCTTCATTTTCCTACTGTACCCAAACAAAAAATATACCAAAAACTTCTGTATATGGTATCACTTACATCTCAACTTAATACAAATATTCTTACTATAATTGAAGCTACATTCCCGCAACGACAGTTCATTCTTATAAATTATAACTCCCTCTCAATTTATAGTTTATTCAGACAAAAAGAATCTCACCCAATGCTTCTCAGATCCTCATTAATTTATTTCTTTAAGTGTGCCAGCTGTAATGCAGCAAATGTAGGACAAACTGGCCTACATTTAAAAGTGAGAATTGATAAACATAGAGAAGTTTCCTTCAGAACTGACCTTCCTCCTTTCCTCTCCTGAACACTCTGCCATAAGAGACCATGGAGACATTTACTCTTTTTCTTCTTCCGATTTCTTTATACTTTAAGAACAGAGAAATTTAATGAAGAAAAAGGGTGGGTATGTCCATGGTCTTTTATGGCAGAGTGTACAGGAGAGCAAAGAGGATGGTCTGTTCTAAAGGAAACTACTCAATGATTATTAATCCTTACTTTCAATTGTAGACCAGTTTGGCGTACATTAGCCGCACTACAGCTAGCACACTTTAATAAATAAATAAATGAGGATCTGAGAAGCATTGGGTGAGATTCTTTTTGTCTGAATAAACTATAAATTGAGAGGGAGTTATAATTTATAAGAATGAACTGTCGTTGCGGGAATGTAGCTTCAATTATAGTAAGAATATTTGTATTAAGTTGAGATGTAAGTGATACTATATACAGAAGTTTTTGGTTTATTTTTTGTTTGGGTACAGTAGGAAAATGAAGAGTGGGTCTGAAGATATTAGTGAGACACTCAATAATTAATACTATTTCCACTTGAAACTTTGGGAATGAATTAAAATGGAAAAGTATTTTCATAAATTCCATCTTTGTATGGTATATATATATATATATATATATATATATATATATATATATATATATATATATATATATATATATATATATATATATATATATATATATATATATATATATATATATATATAATAATATAAGTAATGGATCACATGTCATATTTTCTCATTTGCGGATGCGGATGCAGATGCAGATGTTGAATTTTCGAAAGTGCAAATGCCATCACTATATATATATATATATATATATATATATATATATATATATATATATATATATATATATATATATATATATATATATATATATATATATATATATATATATATATATATATATATATATAATGGCAAAAGTTTGGGTTCAATGAACTTCACAGGGAATTAAATCTATATTGTTTAATATATATATATATATATATATATATATATATATATATATATATATATATATATATATATATATATATATATATATATATATATATATATATATATATATATATATATATATAATGTTGTCGGAATTAAACGTGCTTAAAAACAAATGGGAAAAGAAAAGTAAGAAGATTGAGAAGAGAAAAGAGTATAAAGCTCTTAAATCTTCAAAATCTATTCTAAAAGTTAGAGATAGATTATATAGAGAATGTTTGAGGATTGCATTTGAAGATAAAGGTAAAAAGAATGATAGAGATTTATTTTAAAATATGAATTTTAGGGTTAATATTTCGGTATTTTTTAAAAAATGTGAATTAAATAAAATTGAATTATTTTTGAAAATCTTCTTAGGAGAATGAAATCTTTCACGTTAACGAACTTTCGGCTTTAAATGTAAAATTCAAAGTTGATATTAAGAATATTAAATTCAAAAGCATGAGTTTGGATTAGAAGACATACGAATAAAGCAAGATCAAGGGTGATAGAACTAGCAACACTGCTCTGTAATTACTGCTTATTGTTTGCATCAACTTCGCGAGCAAAGGGAAACCATAGCTCCAAGAAACATGATCTTTGAGAAAGTGCTTAGAGAGTAGATGGAAAAGGCGCTCGTCCCACTGAAAGGATGAAAATCCTGCCTGGGACTTTAAATAAAACATAAGACCTAACCTAAAAATCGAGAAACAATCTTGTTAGAGCCCACTAGGAGTTGGACTTTTGATAGCAGATGGAGAAAGATATTGGTCCCACTGACAGAGTTATAAGTTTGTTATATTTTCCGTTAGGGCATTTATGTCACTTTTTCTTCGTAACATTTTTTGTCGTTTTTCATTGTGACATTGTTGTCACTATTTATTTGCGACTTTTTTTTGCATTGAATCAAAATATCTAAACCTTTACTATGTCTTTTCCTATATTTATTTACTCTTCGATCTCTATTAAATGAATTTTCACGAGTTTATAATATTATCTTAATCTCTATTTCTGTTATCTTTTCAATTGTATTAAAAATAATCTTTTTTTCTTCAACCTATTTGGAAAGGGTTTAGTACTCCTATTTAGAAAGCAAATTCTCAAAATCTTGTCATCACAGCTATATATATATATATATATATATATATATATATATATATATATATATATATATATATATATATATATATATATATATATATATATATATATATATATATATATATATATATATATATATATATATATATATATATATATATATATATATATATATATATATATATATATATATATATATATATATATATATATAATATACCACATAAAACCGTGGAATAAAATCTACACTGTATATACTGCTAATGGGGATTCGAACCCTGACCTCTGAGGTCAATGTCTTCCCATCTCAGAGGTCAGGGTTCGAATCCCATTAGCAGTAATATATAGTATATATATATATATATATATATATATATATATATATATATATATATATATATATATATATATATATATATATATATATATATATATATATATATATATATAGCGTGTGCACGTGTGTATGTGTGTGTGTTTTGAAACAAGAGAGATAAGAAAATAGAAGACAAAGAGTAAAATAGATGAATATCCACATTGAATGAGCTGTCAAAGATGCACAACACCTACATCAAGTTGAAGATTGCGATAAAAGATAAGAAAAATTCAAATTCAAAACCCAAAATTCTTCTTCTCCGTTTTATTCTCGTATTGTCCTATGAAATAATTACTATTTTCAAGTTAAAGTTAAATAATGGTTCAAATGTTAATTATTATAGTATTTACAAAAATATTACCTTTGTTCAAAATCTCTCTCTCTCTCTCTCTCTCTCTCTCTCTCTCTCTCTCTCTCTATCTATATATATATATATATATATATATATATATATATATAATATATATAATATATATATATATATATATATATATATATATATATATAATATATATATATATATATATATATATATATATATATATATATATATATATATATATATATATATATATATATATATATATATATATATATATATATATATATATATATATATACTTTGTTAATGTTAGTTTTTTTTATGTGTGTGTGTGTGTGTGTGTTTGTGAGTGTAAATGTCTTTGTGCTAGTGTGCGTGAGTGTATACGTGCGTGTCTCTCTCTTTGAATGTCCAGTATGAGTAATTGTGGGGTTGGGCGTAGACGGGGGCTTTCTATTACCTTTGCCAACGTTCGTGGCCTTCGATCTAACCTCGCGTCTGTTGAACACCACCTCACTACCTCTCATCCTAACCTTCTGCTTCTGTCTGAGACCCAGCTGGACAGGGATTCTTTCTCTAACAATCTTAATGTCTCTAACTACAACTTTTTTCACAATTTCCGTCTAAATGGTGGAGTCTGTGCCTATATTAACATTAACACTCCTGTGACACGTCTCGTAAATCTAGAATCTCCTAATTTCGATGTTTTATGGCTTAAAATCTGTCTTCCTACTACTACAATTATCTTGTGTTTCTGCTACTGCTCCCCTAATGGAACAGATTCTCCAGTTTTTTTCTTCAGTATCTTACTTCTACTCACGAGATTGTCACTTCTTCCATTCCAAATGCTGAAGTCCTCTATTTAGGGGATTTCAACGTACACCACACTGAGTGGTTAGGTTCCTCTCATACTGATACAGGTGGGAGGGAGGCCAAATCATTCAGCATTCTTAACGATCTGGAGCAGTTGATTAGGGAACCCACACACATTCCAGATCGTCCTAACCAATTCTTGAATACACTTGATTTATGCTTCACCACTACTCCTTCTAGTTATAAATACACCATTTTCCCTCCTATTGGTAACTCTGACCATAATCTTATAGCTCTTAGTTATAATGCTTTCTCTCCAACAGCTCCACCATGCCCTAAACGTACTTTCTGGCACTTTAATCGGGCTAATTGGGGGCAATGCGTCGCTTCTTTGCTAACTATCATTGGAGTGAATCTTGCTTTGTCTCGGGGGACGCTTCTGTCTCTGCTGAAAAGGTAGGGGCCGTAATCCTTGACGGGATGGGCAGATTCATTCCAATCTTCAACTAAATCTTTTTCTCCTCAAAATCCATGGTTCAATGACAACTGTTCTCTTGCCCTTCGGGTGAGAGACAATTGCTTATCGTGAATGGAAAAACTCTCCTTCTCCTATCACTCTCGCTAATTTTCATTCAGCTCGGAATCGGTGCAGGGATGTTCTTCGACGGACTAAGCGTACTTTCATAAAAAGGAAGTGCGCTGACCTCCATGGCTCTCCTACTGATAAAAATTTCTGGCCTCTAGTCAAAAATATCTCTAACAACTTCTGTAAATCTGCCTTTCCTCCTCTTATTCGCTCTGATGGTTCTGTAGCTAATACTCCTTCTGAAAAGGCTAATCTCTTCGGCCTCCTTTTTTCATCTAATTCCACCCTGCTCGATTCTGACATCCCTCCTCCTACTCCTCCTCTCAGGTGTCCCATGTCTCTACCTGAAAAAAAAAAAAAAAAAAAAAAAAAAAAAAAAAAAAAAAAAAAAAAAAAAAAAAAAAAAAAAAAAAAAAAAAAAAAAAAAAAAAAAAAAATAAATTACTTATGATCGGGTGCATGGGATCCTGAAATCTATGAACGTCAGGAAGGCCAGTGGCCCGGATGGCATTCCCCCTCGTGTTCTGAGGGAGTGTGCTTCCGAGTTAGCGCCTGTCCTCGTTCAGCTCTACTCTCTATGCCTTAATACTAATACTTTTCCTCTATGCTGGAAGCGTGCATTTGTTCAGCCGATCCCGAAAAAAGGTAGTCGCTCTGATCCTTCTAACTATCGACCTATAGCTCTCACTTGTGTTCTATCTAAAAATTTTTGAAACTCTCCTCAACTCTCATTTCCTGGATCATTTGGAGTCTCATTCTCTTCTCTCAGATCACCAGTATGGCTTTCGTCGCTCGAGGTCAACTGGTGACATACTCTCCTATCTTACTGATCTATGGTCTTCTGCCCTTAGGGACTTCGGGGAGTCTTGTGTGGTGGCGCTTGACATATCCAAGGCTTTTGACCGGGTATGGCATGCGTCGCTGCTCTCCAAGCTCCCTTCCTTTGGGTTTCCTCCTTCCCTTTGCTTACTCTTGTCTAGTTTTCTCTCAGATCGTTCCATTTCGGCACTTGTAGATGGAGCGACCTCTTCCTCTTTTTCTGTCAACTGTGGTGTTCCTCAGGGTTCTGTTTTATCTCCAACCTTATTCTTACTTTTCATTAACGATCTTCTCAACTGCACTTCTAACTCTGTTCACTCTTATGCTGATGACTCAACTCTACATTCTTCTACTCATTTCAAATCTGCTCCCTCTTTTGCTTCTAGAGTTGCTTCTCGTCTTCAACTTTCCGATTCTATTCTTGCCAATCTGGATGGGATTTCCCGGTGGGGTCATAACAACCTTGTGAAGTTCAACTCTTTAAAAACTCAACTTCTTCACATCTCCCTCTCAAAAACACCTCCCAACTTTCCTATCCTCTTCAACGGCTCTCCCGTCTCACCTGTAAATAACATTAACATTCTTGGTCTAAACATAAACAACAAACTGTCTTGGAAACCTCATATCACAATGGTTGCTAAAGCGGCCTCTAAGAAGCTGGGAATTCTGTTCTGGTTGTTATAATTTTTTTCTTCTGAACAGTTACTCCAAATATATAAGGGTCTTACCCGCCCTTGTATGGAGTACTGTTCTCACATCTGGGGGGGCTCCGGCTCCTCCTCTCTTCTGGATAGGGTTGAGTCTAAAGCTAAAAGATTAATAAACTGTCCCCTACTTTCAAACTCTCTTGACCCTCTATCTCTGCGACGTGACGTTGGTGCACTATCTCTTTTCTATAGGTACTACAATGGCAGGTGCTCGAGGGAATTGACCTATCGCATTCCTCCACCGTTGCGTCGTCCTCGTTGCACAAGGGGTGCCCTGCTTTCGCACCAATTTTGTGTGGAAGTGGGAAACCCCAGGCTAGCCCGTTGTGGTGCCTCCTTCTTTCCAGCCACCTCTATTCTGTGGAACTCTTACCATCATCTATTTTTCCTCCTGCATTTAATCTTCCACTCTTCAAGGCTTCCGTCTGTGCCCACCTGAGGGATGTGCGTTAGATATGTTAGAGTGAGTTTTCTTTCTCTGTGTGTGCCCCCTCCATGAAAAGGGCTCTGCCCGTGAGTGGCGAGGTTTCTGTAAAAAAAAAAAAAATATATATATATATATATATATATATATAAATATATATATATATATATATATATATATATATATATATATAAAAGAAAATGTTAACTTTGAAAAATCGTTTCTCGATTATCTTTTGTTTTTCAGCTTTGTTCCGAATCGTCTTTGTTTCGAGGCTTTTGCAAATTAAAAAAAAAAACGAAAAATTATATATATATATATATATATATATATATATATATATATATATATATATATATATATATATATTATATATATATATATATATATATATATATATATATATATATATATATACCTTGTTCAAAATCTCTCTCTCTCATAATATAAATATATATATATATATATATATATATATATATATATATATATATATATATATATATATATATATATATATAATATATATATATATATATATATATATATTATATATATATATATATATAATAAATAAATATAATATATATATATATATATATATATATATATATATATATATATATATATATATATTATATATATATATATATAATATATATATATATATATATATATATATATATATATATATATATATATATATGAAACACTGTAATTTGGTAATATGAACATTAAATGAACAAAAGTTAAAGAAATAAAGCTACATTAAAGAGATGCCAATCTTTCGGAAGAACACCTCTTCACCCTTTTTCTTGTTTGTGGTTGTGTGCTTATTCATACTTTGTAAAACCAATGATTGATAAGCAATCATTACCTTTATATCTTTCTGATAAGTCACACTACATCATTTAATGTAACGTCACTATCTTCCCATTATATATACCAAATAAATGTAACACAAGCTTTAGAATGCATCGCGAGCTCTCATTGCACGTGGATGTGGTTCCCTCGCTCTGAACTCGTGATGGCCTGAAGGGTAATATTTTGTCTGCCTGGAGGGACGGCATATCTCCTCGTCGGTGAGATCTGCTTTCAAACCCCCCCCCCCCCCCAAAAAAAAACAAAAAAAAAAACAAGCGTTAATAACTATATGACGATACATACTGTTCGTCGTTTATCATAGAGGCTTATTTTAGTCTTTGTTTATAGATTTAATAACATGGAGGGTCATTAGTGAAAGAAATTTAAGGACAAGCTGACAAAGTAACTTTGTGAATAAAAACAAGAAAATATTATTTCAATTGTTTTTGTTTTTGTTTTTTTTGTTTTGTTTTTTAAGTCAAAATATTTGCCATTTCCATATATTACCGTGAGAAAAATGACGTATTGTGAAACCAATATATGAAGATTACGAGTATTTAATCCTGCTATTGTATTTCGAGGCGTGTGATATATGTGTGAAATTATTACTTTGGATATAATGGCATTACATCTCTT
>SEYY01000274.1:104988-109988 GCA_009176605.1 Armadillidium nasatum
CCAGGTTTTCAAATCTGTCGTTCATCTCCTTCATTAATGTTTCAGTCATCCTTAAAACTCCCTTAGACTTAATAACATTTGTTAAACAACTTTCAATGTTGAAACAAGTGGTATCACATCTGACAAACATGATTCAGCTGAACTTATAGTCTTTGTTAATTCTTCAAAAGGCTTAAGGATATTAATACAATTATTTAAAATGTCATTTTCGTCAGCTGTTAGAGGCTTTATTTTTGTGCTGCTTGAAGCATAAAGGCAAATGGCCTCATTAATTTCGCTCATCCTCTCAAGCATATGCAAACTACTATTCCAAAGTGTTTGAATATCTTGCATGACAGAAAGTGGACGAACATTTAATCTTGTTTGTATTTTCTTCAGCTCATTTTGGGCTACAACGGAGTGATTGAAATGCGTAGCAATTAACCTACATTTGGTTATTAAATCGGATACACATTTTTGACTCATAATGGAATTTTTAACTACTATCTGAGTTTGGTGTGCAAAGCAATCTACATTTTTCACTCTTGCCAGAGAAAGTGCTTTTTTTTATATTTGTGCCCGAATCCCTGACTACGCAGTGCACTTCATTTAATGAAATCTTCCATTTTGTCAGCATCTTTTCAAATATAGTTTCAAGATAGTCGCCTGTATGGCGCTCAGAAAGAGGTTCTGCGTTCAATACAAAATTTTGTATAGTAATTTTTTACTATCCGCGGATGCGGATGCGGTTGCGGATATCCAATTGCGGATATCCGCGGATGCGGATATTGGAAAAATGATGCGGATATCCGCAGTTGCGGATGCGGATGCGGATATCCGGTCCACCTCTAATATATATATATATATATATATATATATATATATATATATATATATATATATATATATATATATATATATATATATATATATATATATATATATATATATATATATATATATCCAAGTGATCTATTTTCATGTTATAGATGTTTCTTTGTGATGAAATCAAAGAAAAATTTTGAATGAACCTTTAGATTTAATCAGCGATGAAAATATATTTCATTTATGTAAAAAGGAATTTCAATTTTTATTTTATTAAAGAAAATCGTTTTAAATTAATTAAGCTAAGAATTAATTCACCTATTAGACAAAGCAAAGCAGTCTTGGATTTATTTTTTATATATATCCTTATGAGAAAAAAAAAAAAAAAAAAAAAAAAAAAAAAAAAAAAAAAAAAAAAAAAAAAAAAAAAAAAAAAAAAATATATTATATATAATATATATATATATATATATATATATATATATATATATATATATATATATATATATATATATATATATATATATAATATATATATATATTATTATTTATATATATATATAAATTTTTTTTTTATATCTCCTCCGGTGGGCAAAGGCCAGAGGCCTACCAAATTCCACCGGAGTTGGGAAAGATCTATATCATGGTCGATGGAGGCCGACGTGTCCAGATACACGGCGTTTGAAAGTATGCAAGTCACAGGAAGTTGGGAAAACAGATGAAGGGAGTGTGTTCCTGACTATATATATATATATATATATATATATATATATATATATATATATATATATATAATATATATAATATATATAATATATATATATATATATATATATATATATAATATATATATATATATATATATGAGAGAGAGAGAGAGAGAGAGAGAGAGAGAGAGAGAGTTTGTGGGTAATTTTAAGGAGCGAAGTAAGATGTATTGGAAGGAGGTAAATAAGCGAAAAAGGGAGAGAAGGTCGGGAGGAGGGAGTGAGGGGGAGGGGAGTAGAAGAGAGGTAGAAAAGATTCTTTATTGATTTGATAAACGGGGGAGATTGGAAGAGGAGAAGAGGTTGTTGTAGGGAATGATGGAGAGGTAGTGAAGGGCAAGAGGAGTATTAGCAGGAATGAGGTGGAGGTAGCGGTAATAAAGGTAAAAATATGAAAGCCGGAAAACATAGATTGTGAATATGAAGAGATCATAAAGGAGGGAGCCGGAGAGGTTGTTTGGAAAGAGGAAGAGTGCCGAAGAAGTCGCAGTATGCGTGTAAAGTTCCAGTATATAAAGGGAAAGGGGATAAGATGATATGTATGAATCACAAGGGAAAAGTCCGTTAGTGTGGTAGGGAAGACTTATGGAAAGGTAATAGTAACAAGAGTGAAAAAGGGCCAAGATGGGAATAGGTGAAGTGGTTGTAGAGATAAAAGGGGACATGTGGGCAAAGTGTCCATATTGAGGATGATTAGCGAGAAAAAAATATAGAAGGGTGTGCATGTTTTATGGGTTTGGATAAAGCATATGTTAGAGTATGTATTAGGAAATTGTTATAGGTGCTAAGGGAGGGGGTAGGTGGGATAGAGACTAATGAAAGAGATTAAAGCTTTTCATAAAAATTATAGAGAGAGGATGAGGGTGAAGAAGGAGATGACCGAACAGTTTAATGTAGGAGTTGGAGGTGGGTTGAGATGGGGGCATGTTATGTTTCCGTGGTTTTTAATTTATTGATGGATGGTGTAGTTATGGAAATGGACATGGAAGGGGAGGATGAATTTGAGATACAATGTTTTTGCTGTTTGCGGATGATGAGGTGCTAATGTTTGAGTCTGTGGAAAAGCTAAGAATGTTGGTGTGAGTTTGTGAGGGAATGAGCATCGAAGGGATTGAGAATTAACCCAGCAAAAAAGTAAAACATCGAGGATTGTTAGAAGGTATGCGATGGCGAGAAGGGAAGAATTGCCTGGGGGGATGTCGAAGTAGGGTAGGGAAATTTGAGGAGGTAGAAGAAATGAAATATCTGGGGATGGTGGTAGATAGAAAGAGAAATAAAGAGTAAAGCAGTGGAGGAAGAGAAAATAATTGGGAGATTAATGGAGGTATGGAAGGAAGAGAAGATATGGAAGGAAATAAAGGGAAAAATGTTCGAAAGTATGTTTGAGACTTGTAAAGAATAAGGGAGATGTGTGGTTAAAAGAATGGAATGGTTGGACAGAGCTGAGAAAACTTTACTAAGGTGATTTGGACACATTGTAGAAGGAATGATGGTAGGATAGTGAACAGAGTACTGAAATCTGAGGTGCAGGGGAAAAAGGGAGAGTAATGCTAAAGTGGAGATTAATGGGTGAGGTGGGGGAGATTTTGGGGAAAAGGGATTGAGTTTAGACGAGGGTAGGAGAATTGAGGAGGGCAGAGTAAGATGGAGGTTGGTGGCTTTTGGGAGTCTGAGTAGGTGGAAAGAGTGTGCGTGAGGATGGTGGGAATTATAGCGGACACCACCTGACGAAATTGGGAAGAGTGATATATATATATATATATATATATATATATATATATATATATATATATATATATATATATATATATATATATATATATATATATATATATATATATAATATCAGAATGTGTGTGCTCGCGCGTGTGTGTGTGTATGTATGTATGCTGTAAAGTAAATAATTTCTTTAATTGACCTTTTAAGAAAGAGAGCAAAGAATTTTTTCCCCGAAAAACAAAGATGGGAATTCTTCTCCATTTTGCTCAAAAGATTTCGAAGAGAATCCCAAAATAAACGGAAAAAGAGATTCTGAAACATCTTTGCAGTAATCCAAGCTTAAAAACCTTTAAAAACCGCAGGAAAACACTTTAATGAGATAAAAACAATAGAATTAGAGTTTTTATTTTTATTATTTTTTATTTTTTATTTTTTTTTTATTTTCTTTCTTTCTTTCTTTCGTTTTATTTTTTTGTTTTTGGGGAAATTATTTTTGTATCCAAAGCCTACTCAATGATTACGTGTTTTCCAAATAATTGTTATTAAAAATGGTTCTCCCAATTTTCTTTTATTGTATTGGATTAAGTATATATATATATATATATATATATATATATATATATATATATATATATATATATATATATATATATATATATAATATATATATATATATATATATATATATATATATATATATATATATATATATATGCGGGGCGGTGTCAGCCACCAATTCGGAATACTTAAGAAATTAAACAATTGTATTCTTCTTCCTGGCTATTCAAGTAAGTAATTTTAACATTTAAAGTAATGTCCTTTGTATTGCTCTCCTCCAAGTGACTATACATAATGATAATCAATTCCCTTCACCTATACTAATACTCTTTCCTATTTATAAATTTTGTTTTCAGTTCGAGGGTGCTTCTTTTCCTATTTCCGATCATGACAGACCTAAATATATTTATATCTTTTCCTATCCCTTCTCTTAATTCCGCAAATATCTTTTAAAGCATCCATCTTCAAAGCCTGAATTCTCATTTCATCTTATGTTCTAATTTAGTGTCCGCTTCTCTCAGCCAACTGCACAGTTGGAGCAAATATGCACTCAAATAAATTCATTTTTGCTTCACATAATTATGTTATCCTACGAATGTCCCAACAAATCATCCCTAGACACACATTCGCTAATTTTAGCTCATTGTTTTCCAGCCCACATTGGGAAACGTCTTTGTGCTTTTTGTGTTTTTCCTAAATTTTCATAAATTAATTTTAAGCCCGGTTAATTAAGTTTTTTTTGTCCATCTTTTGGCGTACTCGTTCAGATTCAAACACTAAATGACGTTGTCTTCCTTTTGAATCATCAGCACCAAAGTATTGTCAGCAAACAATTGAACGCTGATACCATATGTAATTATCCTCATGTATTGACACAAAGTCTTTCCCAATTATTTTTATTTCCTTAACTGCAGTACCAATAATTATTTAAATAACCATCTTGAAGATATAACATAAGACCTGCTTCTGTATTTTAAATTACTCCTTTTTCATTCTCTTAATCCTTACGCATGCTCTGCTGATCCTAAAATAAAATTCATGCGTAGCGTTTAATAATATTTCATCGACAACATAAACTTCCTAATACTTTCCACAACTTCCTTGTTTGACTTCCGTCTTATCCTTTTACCAAATCAAGGAGCATTTACAAGC
>SEYY01000274.1:147488-149988 GCA_009176605.1 Armadillidium nasatum
CCCTATAGACAAATTTTCGGGTACCATGCATTTTCTCCTGTGTTTAAGGATATTAATGCATTCTCTCCACCCCACCCGCAGACAGAAATTGAATATTTATTATATTATTTTATTATATATATTATTTAATTTTTATATTTTATATATAATATTTATATATTATATATATAATATATTATATATATATATATAATATATATATATATATATATATATATATATATATATATATATATAATAATATATATATAATATATATATATATATATTTGGAAACATATCATTCCATATAATATATATATATATATATATATAATATATATATATATATATATATATATATATATAATATATATATATATATATATATATATATATATATATATATATATATATATATATGTTATATATTAAATAGAAAAATGGACAAATATAAATGTAGTAATATAAAAAAGTAGCCCTGTGTTGCAACTTTTAATCTCATTTGATTGAATTCTAACATTGATATTTCTGACATCGGCTTAACATTTTTAAAAAAATTAATAATATTAATATAGATGCATAGCAGAGGAGCATTTTACTGTTACTAATATAACTTAACCTAACCTAAACTTGTAGTGGTTAAATACATTCCATCGTAATTTATAAGACTGCAACATATAAACTGCTACAATATTACAAATAAATTTATTCTGAAAATGGTGTTGAAAAGACAAATTCAAATAGGACAATCGTCTCAATGATGAAAAGTTATGTATATATTGTGTGTGAATATATTATATATATATATATATATATATATATATATATATATATATATATATATATATATATATATATATATATATATATATATATATATATATATATATGTATATAATGTGAGTGTGTGTGTGTGTGTGTGTGTGTGTGTGTTTGAGAGAGAGAGAGAGAGAGATAGAGAAAGGGAGTGCTCTTTGTATTGGGTCAGTGATCTGAAGTTGGTTAGTTACATGGATTATTTGGTGCTCTTCTAATATGTGATCTACCGAAAATCTGAGATTTACCAAACTAGAACATTCATCTATCTTTCCATTCCGTAAAAATTAAAAAAATAACATATAGGTTTATTTAAAACAAGAAACAAAATTTTGGAAAAAAAATTATTGATTATTTAGCAAAAAACAAGATATTTTAGCTTTATTTTTGTTTTTAATTGTTTTTCTTCAAAAAAGTGCCATCAGGTTACCGCATTAGTGTCGAAGTGAATTTTAAGAAGCTTTATAGCAATTTCGGAGCTTTAAAAAAATCATAATATCTATTGTAAAATATTTTGTTTTATTCTAAAGCTACCTTTTGTTTCAAATATCTTTTTAAAAAACATTTCTATAAATTCTTGAATTTCGCCAGGATAAGGATATTTGTTGGGCCGTTAACGTTTATTTATCCTTTAAGTCCAGGTTAGGTTAAGTCGAACTAGTTTGTTAGATCTAACAAACCAATTCGACTCAACTTAACCTGGATTTGAAGGGTAGTAAATGAACGCTAACGACCATCGAATAGGTCTAACCTGCAAACACTGGATCTCTTTGCGCTTAAAAAAAAAAAAAAAAAAATTTAAAATAGCTTAGACGTGAAGAACAAAAGAAAAAAAAAAATTAAATATATTAATAAAATAAAATAAAATTAATGATAAACTTGTCTAATATCATTTAAAAAATCTGAATATAAATCCAGAGATACTTTTCTCAAAAGTCGTTGGTAGATCACATATTGGAATGAAGACTTATTGGTAGATCATATATTGGAAGAGAACCGATTATTTAAGGACTGCTTTCGTTCTACATACGATTTCTCTTTTATTTTGTTACTTACTCTAAATTCATTTGTGCCATTGGCACCAAATGTTAAAGTTCACGCAATGCGCGTGACCTCGCATGTGCAAATGACCTCGTCCGTCTCTGCCAATAAACAAATACATTTCCATTTCTTAATCTCTTTCTCAATATATATATATATATATATATATATATATATATATATATATATATATATATATATATATATATATATATATATATATATATATATATATATATATATATATATATATATATATATATATATATATATATATATATATATATATATATTTTTAAAAAGTATAAAGTTGTTTGCAAAATCCGTATACATGCAACGAGACCTCTTATCCTAGTGACAAATGTGCTGATAACTTAGATACTTAAAAAGTTAACGAATTAATAAAATTTGGTTACATTTAAAAACTTAAAGTTTCCTTTAATAAACATTTTTAGAGTTTAAATGCACAGTTTTAGCAAGCGCTGGCCCCACTTTATTCGCAAAACCCTATGCAGCTACCAGCTTCTTTTGCATTATAATCCCATATATATATATATATATATATATATATATATATATATATATATATATATATATATATATATATATATATATAATATATATATATATATATATATATATATATATATATATAATAAAA
>SEYY01000274.1:157488-172488 GCA_009176605.1 Armadillidium nasatum
ACAAAGTGGAACTTAAAATAGAACCCACTAATGTTGCAAAAACTAAGCTAGTGATTCCATGTTGTCTCCAACCCCATTAACGATGGCGAAAACTCCAAGATGATGATGAAGGAAGGGGCAATATTTGGAAGCCGCCTCTCTTGGATTTTGGGAGACTGCATTTTGTGATTTGGATTTTTAAAAACGTTAAAAAGAGTGTGCGTTCTCGCAAATAGTGGGTGTGGTGTGAATGAAAAAAGAGAGTGTCTACCTGATAAACTTATAAATAATTTTTGTAGGATCTCTGTTAATGAAGAGCGAAAAGAAAGAATCGTTGAATACCGGGGTGCAGCGAAATTTTGGAACTCACTCTAATAATAATAATAATAATAATAATAATAATAATAATAATAATAATAATAATATATTTATAATAAAAATAATAAAATTAATTCTAATCCTATTAGTTGTAATTCGACATGGACTGTAACCAAAGTTTACCTAATAAAAAGTTACGGCATTTAAGCCTTTTATATTGGAAAAAAACTCTCTCCTAAATTCAACGTTTGTGGATATATTATATATATATATATATATATATATATATATATATATATATATATATATATATATATATATATATATATATATATATATATATATATATATATATATATATATATATATATATATATATATATATATAAGTTCACCCTGTTTTCCCTTGTTCTTTTTATGAATTCCATATTTTTTGTGTAAGTTAAGATGGATATAATTTCTGGGTTTAAATAAGAAAATTTAGAAATTTATTATATTTATATTTGTTTGTATAAAATTTTTTATTAAACTAGTATAAAAAAAGTAAAGAATATTTTAGCATCTTTCTAAGAAACTACGATCGTTACGATACACCAAAATACATCTTTTTTAATATACAAACTTAATGAAAAATTTATCTGAAGATTCTGAAACTATCTGGCAACAATACTATTTTTATCTGACTTTAGAACGAAAATATAAAAGATTCAGGAACCTCAAGAAAGTGCGCTTCGCACAAATAGAAAAGGAAATTCTATAAAATTACTCTAACTTATTATTAGGTAAACTTTGCTTATAACTCTGATTTCATTAGTCACTTGTTAAATTTATTGTGAAATTTTTATATGTCACACATCAAACAAAAAGAATCATAAGAATACTTTGAGCAGAGATTTTTATGCACCACTTTATTAAAAAATAACATTTATTTATTTTAAAAATAAAGGAAATCATAACCAATCACATTGATTTAAAACTATTTTACAACATCAAACAATAACTTAAGAAATAATACAAAATAACCCCTTTCTACAGGCTCAAAAAGCACGTAACTTCAGCTAGACAAATTATTCAATAATTCTAAACATTTGAAAGATCAATAAATATACCCGCAAATTAAAAAAATTCATCTTATTGCCTTAATTGTTTTATTAAAAGCTAAACTTGTAGTAAAAAAAAAAAAAAAATTATTTTTATTTTTTTTTTTTTTTTTATTTTTTTTATTATTTTTTATTAAGATTATTTTATTAATTAAATTATATTATTATTTTATATTATAATAATTTTATTATTTTAATTATTAGTCAATTATTATTTGCTCATTATTAGTCTTATTTTAAAAAGATGTTTATGTATTATTACTTTTATATTATTTATTAAAATTATATATTATATATATTATTAATATATATATATTATATATATATATATATATATATTATATATTATATATATATATATATATATATATATATATATATATATATATATATATATATATATATATTATATATATATATATATATATTATATATATATATATATTTAATATCTATATATTATATTATTATTATTATATATATTGGTATACTATTTTTATTTTATCAATAGTTTTTTTTTTATTTTTAATAGTTTTTTTTATTAACAATGTTTTATAAATTTAATTTTAAATAGAAATTATTTTATATTTATTATATTATATTCTTTTTATAATTTATTTTTACTAATTTTATATTAAAAAAAGTAAAGAATATTTTATATTTCTTTCTAGAATAACTATCATCGTACGATATTAAAAAATAATTTTATAATAATATGTAAAACTTTGGGGCTAATGAAAACCGAAGTTTTTCTGACAGCATTCAGTTGGCAACAATACTATTTTTACCTGACTTTAGAACGAAAATATAAAAGATTCAGGAACCTCAAGAAAGTGCGCTTCGCACAAATAGAAAAGGAAATTCTATAAAATTACTCTAACTTATTATTAGGTAAACTTTGCTATAACTCTGATTTCATTAAAGTTTAAATTTTTTTTCAATACGTGTGAATGTTATTTTAAATATGGTTTTAAAACTCCGCAGAGTAAGTATGGAAGACTTGTGCCAATTTGCAGTTAATTAATACCCGTTTACCAAAATTTGAGAGTACGCATTTTGAATATTATTAAAATATTAAGAGAGTAGTTCCTAAGCGACAAGTTCGCTTTTTTTCTCCTCGACGATGCGCTTTTCGAAATATTTTCTCAACAATATAATCGTGTCACAGGAAGCCCTTCTCAATGGAGGAGGTATGCAACGGGAGATTTACGGAGAATAGTGTACGCTGTAATTTCTCTCGCAAATGATTTTTTTTTCATCAAGCGTACTTTACGATCGTCACTTCAAATTATTTGGAGACACCTTCCAATAAATATTCTGACTTACAGCGTAATATATATTTGCTTGTTATAATAAATAAATAAATAAATAAATAGAATATATATATATATATATATATATATATATATATATATATATATATATATATATATATATATATATATATATATATATATATATATATATATATATATATAATATTAAAAGGTTTATATAAGATTTTTTAACTTTATTTTGTCGATGACCAATATATTAAGGATAGCTCAGCGGTAAAATGATAAGTTTGTTGATTTTCAGTTGCAACATGCAGTGGTTCTATTCCACAGGTGGCAAATCCTCTTTGTCTTCTGCAACTGATTTATATTTATTTAAATTATTAATTTTAAAAATTTTAAAAAATAATATAATAATATATATAATATATATTATATATATATATATATATATATATAATATTATATATATATATATATATATATATATATATATATATATATATAATATATATTATATATATATTCTCTGGTGGACAAAGTTTCCATCAGAGTTGGGAAAATGTCAAAATCATAGTTCAGTTAAAGTCCGACATGTCTCGATGCACAATTTGAAGGTCGCTGGTCAAAGGAAGTTGGAAAATAGATAAGGAACATGTTCCAGACTTTACCAGTAGAGTACATGAAAGATTGAGCATATTGGTTAAGTCTGAGGTTAGAGATGTGGACATAGAAATTATGAGACTGTGTGAAAAGAAGCATCGCACGAGCCCTTCTCAATAAAGGAGGTATTCGATGGGAGAGTTCTGAAGACCAGTGTCTGATGTAATATCGATGGTATAGAGTGAGTGACGCAACAATTCGATGGGTGCAAAGAAGCTGCATAAAGTTAGTGAGAACGAAGGAGTTGATAAGTAGAAAAGGCGTAGACTCAACCTTTTCAAGGAGAACTGTATGAGTGGAACAACACAAGAAGTGTGTGGCATACTCCATACAGAGGCGAACAACACCCCTATAAAGAATAAGCAACTGAGATAGAGTGAAGAAATTCTAAAGGCGCCTCAGAACACTCAACCTTTTAGAAGCTTGTTTAAAAGGAAAAGTGATGTGATCCTTCCAAGAAAGATCACGATAAAAAGATACACCGAGAATATTAAGGACAGATGAAATTCGAGTTGAATGTTTTCGAAGATGTCATAGTTGAGTGGAAGATTGTGTCGAGTAGAGATATGGAGGCATTGAGTTTTTGAGACGTTGAAAGCAACCATGTTTTGTTTTCTCCAATTTGAAATACAAGAAAGATCAGAGATTAATTGCTCCAAGGCCACCCTTCTAGCGTCAATTAACTAATGTTGGGAAGGGTGTCTTTCAAATTGAAGGGAGTAATGAAAGGTGGAGTCATCGGCATAGGAGTGGATAGGGGATGAAGTAACAGCGAAAAGGCAATTAATGAAAAAAAAGAAAAAGAATTGAAGATAGGACTGTTCCTTAAGTAACACCACTATTTATAGATTTAAAGGAAGAACGGTGGCTGTCTATACAGCTGCTTTTGAACGACCAGAAAGGAAATCATGGAGAAGGATAGACTCCGAAAGAGGATGGCTTTGAAATTAAAGCTTTGTTCTAGACCCTATCAAAAGCTTTCGATATGTCTAACACAACAGCGAAATATCAACCGAAATGTTGATGAGTGGAGGATCAAGAGTCAGAGAGAAAGGAAAGAAGATCACCAGTAGAGTGTTTCTTACGAAAGCCATACTGGCGATTAGAGATAAGATTGAAAGAATTGAAATGTTTCCAAATCTTCCAGTTAAGGATAGATCGAAAACTTTAGGAAGAACTGAAGTTAAAGAAATAGGATGATTGTTAGAGGGTTGAGATGGGTCTCCCTTTTTCGGCACAGGCTGAATGAGCGCACGTTTTCGGGCAAGAAAGGAAAGCGAGGTAGGAAGACAAAGACGAAATACTTTACCAAGGTAGGATGCAAGCTCAGAAGCACAAGTTTTGAGAACCGCAGGAGATATGCAATCAGAACCGTATGCCTTCTTTAGTGCTAAGCTCAGTGAGAAGCAGAAATGGCCTTATTAGTGTCAAGTTCAGGAGAGAACAGAAATTACAATATTTTCCATAAAGTGAGTTGAAATGGGTTGAAGAATGAAGTATAGATCTGAAATCGTCAAATGTGGAATTAGAGGCAAAAGTTTAAGAAAGAGTTTAGTTTTAGTAGAATGAAAAACGGTATTTGTGCCGTCAGAAGATACAAGAAGGGAAAAAGAGGAAGAAGCAAACTTAGAGTTAACATTTTTGCAAAATGCCTAGAAGGGCATATATATATATATATATATATATATATATATATATATATATATATATATATATATATATATATATATATATATATATATATATATATATATATATATATATATATATATATATATATATATATATATATATATATATATATATATATTATATTATTAATGCAGTTGATTTTTTATGTGTTTGAAGCACCATCAAAATTTCATTATTGCAACCAAATAAATTCAGTTGATTTAATATCATACATTATTTATATTTCACAGCAAAATTATTAATTTATAGCTGACATTCATCGCTTTAAAACTTGCTATTGTGTGCCAGCAGTAGGTTTTTTTTTTTTTTTTTTTTTTTTTTTTTTTTTTTTTTTTTACACGTTGTTCTTATCCATTATTTTGTAAATATGATGATTGCATAATTTTCAAATATAAATATGAGAGGCAACTGATGAGCTTTAAATGTCTTGTCTATTGTCGTTAAAGTTTAATACTTTAATCATAATTTTATCAACAATTACATTTTATTTATAATACTACTACTACTATACTACTACTACTACTACTACTACTACTAATAATAATAATAATAATAATAATAATAATAATAATAATAATAATAATAATAATAATAATAATAATAATAATAATAATAATAATAATAATAAATAATAATAATAATAATAACAATAATCTTATTTTAAAAAAGTGAAAGAATTACACCAACCCAAAAGCTTTCAATAAATTTTCCTTTATTAAATTGATACGAGTATCAGAAGACAATAAGAAGAATCTTAAATTTATCTTCTTCTCTTATTGTCACCTTTGCTTTTCTTGGCAACACCTTTTCAACTTCTTATTCAATAAGTTTCATTCTTTTCCCACAACTGTTTTCTCATTCAGTAAATTCCATTCATTGCCTCCAACTGTTTCGTTGGCTTAAAAGAGTTTTAAAACTTTTTCTATTTTTGAAAATAAATCTTTTGTATTTTTTTTTTTTTTTATTATTCATTTCGTTTCTTTCAATACGATATAATTTATTTCTCTTATTTCTTTCGTATTTCAATCTCTTTAACTGTGCAGAATGACGTCAAAGAAATCGTAATTCTTGAAATTGAAATAAAAAAAAAAAAAAAAACAAAAAAACAAATACATTAATTCTCGGTTTCTTTTCTCAATACTTTTTTTTAACATAGTGGTAAACAAAGTTCCTCGCGTTTCTCCCCACCCTCCCTTTCTTTCTTTCTTCCTATTACCTTCTTTATTTACATTTCTTCTAACACCCTTTCATTTTCATAACTTAGTTTTCTCTTTTCTCTCTTTCTCATTTGTTATTTTTGTAATTCCTTCATATTCATTCGCTACTTCCTTCATCTTCACTCTTTCCTTTGCATGCAAAATTTTCGCCTAACATGTTCCTCCTTGTGCTATTGTCATTTTCACCTATTTTTGCATAATTTAAGCATTCACTTCTTTAGATGTTGGACTTATTTCATATTCTTATAGTTAAAAAGTGTTTTAGTTCTCCCTAGTCATCATGCGCACTTCTGTCAAGTTTTTAATCCTGTATCGACCTTACCTATTATATCTTTATTTTCTGTGTATATAAAGTTTGAACATCTTTTTTTCTAATTTAATAAGTTATCCTTCCTTTCAATAAATCAATTTTTATATTTTTTGGTTAGATAGAACAAAGGCTTTATATACAAGAGTTTTTTTTTAACCTTTTTCAAGAGGTCTTTAAGGGGCAATTCTTTACCTTCTTCCCAAATCTTATATTTCTAATATAACAAATTTTACCTTCTTCACTAAACCCAAAACCATTCCATTCTAACTAGTACGATCTTATTCTCATGTTCTCTTTTTTTTCCATAGTGATACTAAACAGTCACGTGACTCTTGCTATGATCTTTCATTCAGTGCAAATTGTGGTACATTGGTACATGATCAGTAAAGTCTATGATGAACTGTTTTAAATCTTCAGCAATGTTACCAACATTGGTGATCAGTAAAGTCTATGATGAGCTGTTTTAAATCTTCAACATTGTTACCAACATTGGTGATCAATAAAGTCTATAATGAACTGTTTTAAATCTTCAACAATGTTACCAACATTGGTGATCAGTAAAGTCTATGATGAACTGTTTTAAATCTTCAACAATGTTACCAACATTATTATAGTTGCTTTGTTTCTCGTACTTTCTTCAAGTAAAATAAATTTTCTCACTTCTTAAATATATTCTTTTCTATGATGAGCTGTTTTAAATCTTCAACAATGTTTCCAACATTGGTGATCAGTAAAGTCTATGATGAACTGTTTTAATTTAAATCTTCATCAATGTTACCAACATTATTAGTTGCTTTGTTTCTCGTACTTTCTTCAAGTAAAATAAATTTTCTCACTTCGTTTATATATTCTTTTCAAACAATTTCTTTAATATCATCGTCTTGAAGAAATTTTTTTTTTTATATTTTTTTATGCTCTTCTTTGTTTCAAAGTCATTCTTTTTTTGTTTGATTAACATAGAAAATAGTAAACAAATGAATCATATTTTTTTTCTATAAATTACACCTTAAAATCTCAATTATTTTAATTAATATTTAAGTAATTAGTGTTCAGTCTTTTTATATTATAATTTTAATCTTCTTCACCTCTTTTTACTTTCAATAGGAAATTTCTCTATTTTGAATCACGTATTTATAATAATTATTCCATTTTATAAGCACCTTCTAAGAGTTTCTTTTTATCTTTTGTTTGTAACATTAACCGAATGAACAAAAACATCAAAGGTTTTTTTCTTTATGATATTTCATAAAATAATTTTTAATGTTTCAATAATATATATATATATATATATATATATATATATATATATATATATATATATTATATATATATATATATATATATATATATATATATATATATATATATACTACTGATAAAGTCTGGAACACACTCCCTTCATCTGTTTTCCCAACTTCCTTTGACTTGCATACTTTCAAACGCCGTGTATCTGGACACGTCGGCCTCCATCGACCATGATTATAGATCCTTCCCAACTCCGGTGGAATTTGGTAGGCCTCTGGCCTTTGCCCACCGGAGGAGATATATATAATATATATATATATATATATATATATATATATATATATATATATATATATATATATATATATATATATATATATATATATATATATATATATATATATGTTTAAATTTACTTATTTTTATGTGTATTACAATGAAAAATTAAGATTAACGTAATAGTTACTTTATAGTTTATACAATGGAAGATTGTTATTTCAATGACTTAAATAAGTTGAAGTTTCATTCGCTACTTCTTACATTTTTTTTTTAATCTTTCCTCACTTCTTTTTAATTTTTCCTCACATTTTTTAAATCTTTCCTCACTTTTTTTCTTTTCTCAATTTTTAAAAATCTTTCCTCACTTTTTTTAATATTTCCTCATTTTTTAAAAGTCTTTCTTCACTTTTTAATCTTTCCTCACTTTTTTAATATTTCTTCATTTTTTAAATATTTCCTCACTTTTTTTTAATCTTTTCTCACTTTTTTTAAGCTTTCCTCATATTCTTTGAAGGAAAATTAAAAAGGAAGATAAATGCAAATGAGAAAATTCAGAGTTGGAAAGATTTCCATGAAAGAAGAGGAGCATAAAACTCAGTTAATGAGTTAATAATAATAATAATAATAATAATAATAATAATAATAATAATAATAATAATAATAATAATAATAATAATAATAATGTGAAGAAATGGGAAATAGTTTCTTATGGGAAAATAAAATTTTGCCCTTAAAAACCCCCGTGGCTTTTTGACTTTAATGGAGAAATATAAATGGTCGCACGGAAATGGCAAAGAAGGGAACGAGTAAGAAAAAGAAAAAATTTATAAAGAATATTTTGCATTTCTATAAGATCTTCTTCTTCTTCTTCTTCTTCTTCTTCTTCTTCTTCTTCTTCTTCTTCTTCTTCTTCTTCTTCTTCTTCTTCTTCTTCTTCTTATTTTTATTATTATTATTATTATTATTATTATTATTATTATTATTATTATTATTATTATTATGTTTATGCATAACAAATATTGATAAGAAAGGCATAAATTTGTAAATATTAAATTGGTTTCATCATCCTTTGAGTATGAACAATTGGCGTAATCGAGTGTTCTTCTCTCTATAAAGGGAATAAGTGTAGCTAATTTTCTCTGCATTCGATATCAATTGCTCTTTCATTTAAATTGATGACACCCACTCTGCATTCGGAGGAAATAACGGACGAGGCAAAACCATTAATAATATTCAAAGGTTACTTTTGAAGAGCCAAGGAAGTGATATTAACCGATAATATACGGTTTTGGCTTCTCTTTAACGATATTGCACGAACGCTGAACTTTGATATATATGAATGGCCTTTTCCTTTTTGGTTGTTTAGGAAAGTGGTTTTAAACGCTTTGGAAGAGAAGAGAAAAGGTAATTTTAAAAGCAAATGTATATTTTATTACTATAGCGAAATAAGTAATAATAAAAAAAATATCTTCCTTTATAAAACAATTCGTATAATAATAATACTGCTTTTACAGTGTTAAATATTTTTTTATATTATATCATAATTTAAGTAAAGTCTTTGCGTTTCATTATTAATTAATTAATTAATTAATTAATTTTTAATTTTAATTTCAAAAGATTAAAAGGAAAAAAATTAAAAGGAAAAAAAATGAAATAAAAGTTTTATTTCATTTAACATTCTGAATGTCTAATTTACATTTTTTAACATTTTCTTTAATAAATATTTTTATCACAACTTCTTTTTCTCTGTCTGTCTCATATATATATATATATATATATATATATATATATATATATATATATATATATATATATAATATATATATATATATATATTATATATATATATATATATATATATATATATATATATATATTTTGTGTTTCTTTTTCCCGTGATCTTTCTTGGAAAGATCACATTACTTCTCTTTCTAAAAAGCTTCTAAGAGGTTAGGTGTTCTGAAGCGCCTTCAGTATTTCTTCACTCCACCCCAGTTGGTTTTCCGTATAGGGGTGTTGTTCGCCCCTGTATGGAGTACGCCTCACATCTGGGGTGGTTCCACTCATACAGCTCTCCTTGAAAAGGTGGAGTCTAGAGCTTCTCGCCTTATCAACTCTTCTGCTCTCACTAATTCTCTCCAATCTCTTTCTGCCCGTGGAATTGTTGCGTCAGTCTCTCTATACTATCGCTATTACAATGGACACTGCTCATCCGAACTCTCTCGTCGCATACCTCCTCCATTGAGAAGGGTTCGTGCGACTCGTCTTTCTACACAGTCTCATCCTTTCTCTATCCAACTCTCCTACCCCATACTTAACCGCTATGCTCAATCTTACATGTACTCTACTGGTAAAGTCTGGAACACACTCCTTTCATCTATTTTCCCAACTTCCTATGACTTACCTTCAAACGACGTGTATCAGGTCATGTCGACCTTTAATTTGACCAGGTTTCCGACTTTTCTCCTAACTCTGGTGGAAATTTTAGTAGGCCTCTGGCCTTTGCCCACCAGAAATGTATATATATATATATATATATATATATATATATATATATATATATATATATATATATATATATATATATATATATATATATATATATATATATATATATATATATATATATATATATATATATATATATATATAAGTTAGAGTTTTTAAGTTCTTTTCTGTTATCAATAAGAGGGTCAAATAAATTATTTTCATTCGTTTCTTTCTTATTTTTTAATGATTTTCTCTGTGATTTTTGACGTCTAAACATTAAAATGCAAACGACTTCACTATCACTTTTCTGATCTCTTCGTATCTACTCAATCTTTAATCTTTTCAGTTGCCTTCCGGATTTTGGTTTTTACCTCAATTCATGCTAACTGTCTTAACCTTGTTATTTACTTTCGTATTTGCTCCACTTTACACATTTCCTTTTCAAAAACACATAGTAATATTTATATTTCCTTCACTCTCAGTGTTTCTTTTGTGGGCTGTATAAATGCTTGCATTCGACGTTAACCATAAATTTAATAGTGGTCACACCATGCTGATCCTGAGGTGGTTGTAAATTCTTTTTATTTTATTCGTTTTCATAGCTGATTCCGACTATACAAGAGAATCAAATTCATTTATATGTAATATAGCTGTCATGTCAATCTTCTGGAAAGCGACAAGCCAAGGACTAGCGTTTTAGAGTTGGCGTTTTCATCAATTTCTTTATAGGTTTAGAAGTATAGAGAACAAGGAGGTTGGATAAATCTCATTCCACCGCTTTTGCTGCCCCCTCGTAGTACAGATTTGCAACATCTTAACATAATTTTTGTGTGAAGATGTCATTTTCAGTTTACTCGGTGTAGTGCCTACGAGGTAACATTCTTTTAATTTTCGATAAAAGCACGATCTTTTTATAGATTGCATTTTTGTATCTTTATTTATAAAATATGAATGAGTAATCTTGATTGTTTAAACTAGATTTCTTGTGGATCATATATTTCCTTAAGCTGCTTTGTACCCATTCTCAATTTTGCAAGCTTTTAATATAAGTTTACTACTTTTGTGTAATTTTCAATTGCCGTTACAATGGTTTCATTCATGCAAAGAAATCTAGGCCTTGCAAAAAGAGACATAGGAACTTTATTTCAGTTTCTTCTTGTATATACCACCCGTTCAGATTTTAATATTATTTTCTGTAATAATTTGTTATAGTATATTACAATACAATTAATATTACTGTATTTTTAGACTACATACCGACGTATATCGGCATATTTATAACCAAGTATTGGTCGACATATTTATGGACCTTCATTGCATGCCTAGTATATATATATATATATATATATATATATATATATATATATATATATATATATATATATATATATATATATATATATATATATATATATATATATATATATAATATATATATATATATATATATATATATATATATATATATATATATATATATATATATATATATATATATATATATATATATATATATATATATATATATATATATATATATATATATATATATATATATATATATATATATATATATATATAGAGAGAGAGAGAGAGAAAATAATCGTGTTCAAAATTCTATCTTGCCTTTCAAATTATTTCGTACTTATTTTCGATAAACTGAACGAAAAATTTTATATATTTTCGAATGTAGAACGAAGGTAAGAGAGAGGATGTTCCCTCGGCGGAAATATTACTAAATAAAAAACGAAAATGTGGTTTGCTCCATAGTTTGGAATTTTTCTTTTTAAGAACAGAGTAAGAAAGAAAATTTTCAAATGAATTTAATTATTATAATTGCTGTTATTGTTAAAGTTGTTTTTCTTTACATTTATGCTGTAAATCTGCTTCTTTTTTTCACTTTTATATACAAAAGTGGTAATTATTTAATATACTTTTACCATTTAATTCAATTAATTTATTTATTTATGAAGACGCAAAAGTAATGAGTAGGACCTACTTACCCTATGTATACGTCGCTGAGATACACACACAACACACACACACATATATATATATGTATATATATATTAGAGGTGGACGGATATCCGCATCGCATCCGCAACTGCGGATATCCGCATCATTTTTCCAATATCCGCATCCGCGGATATCCGCAAATGGATATCCGCAACCGCATCCGCATTTGCGGATAGAAAAAAAAATAAAAGAGTGAAAAATGTAGATTGCTTTGCACACCAAACTCAGATAGTAGTTAAAAAATCCATTATGAGTCAAAAATGTGTATCCGATTTAATAACCAAATGTAGGTTAATTGCTACGCATTTCAATCACACCGTTGTAGCCCAAAATGAGCTGAAGAAAATACAAACAAGATTATTAAATGTTCGTCCACTTTCTGTCATGCAAGATATTCAAACACGCTGGAATAGTAGTTTGCATATGCTTGAGAGGATGAGCGAAATTAATGAGGCCATTTGCCTTTATGCTTCAAGCAGCACAAAATAATTGTAATAATTTAAATAATTGTAATAATTTAAATAATTAAAATAATTTAAATAATTGTATTAATATCCTTAAGCCTTTTGAAGAATTAACAAAGACTATAAGTTCAGCTGAATCAGGTTTGTCAGATGTGATACCACTTGTTTCAACATTGAAAGTTTGTTAACAAATGTTATTAAGTCTAAGGAGTTTTAAGGATGACTGAAACATTAATGAAGGAGATGAACGACAGATTTGAAAACCTGGAAAATGATGATGCTTATACAATTGCAACCTTTTTAGATCCTAGGTACAAAACAAAATTTTTTAAACCACTTGTTTCTCAGAATGTTAAAATCAAATTGGGATGCTTATGCGATGAGATGATAGAAATAGCTAAAATAACGCCTTTCAAGAAAATGCAAAAGCTCTCAGATACAAAAGAAACAAAATCTGTTAGTTTAAGCATTGCTAAATCAATGAAAGATCTTCTAGCTTCCAGCAGCGATGAAGAATCACAGTCAGAAGTGTCAAAGGATACAATATAGATTATTCAAAATTATCTAAAACTCCCACGTTTGGAGGCAGATAAAGACCAACTGGTTTGGTGGAGAGATAATTGCAAAAGTTTCCCTTTTTTTGCTGAGCTGGCAAGGACTTATTTAGCATGTCCTTCAACTAGTGTTGCTAGTGAGCGTCTTTTCAGTGGAGCAGGCCTCATTTACGACTAAAAGCGAACCAAACTTTCACCTGAAAGAGCCCAAAAGCTTTTATTTCTAAAAAATAACTTACCAATTATTAACTTCAAATGGAATATGTGAAACTGTGAAGTGTGAAGGTAATATTTATTACTGTTATATATATATATATATATATATATATATATATATATATATATATATATATATATATATATATATATATATATATATATATATATATATATATATATATATATATATATATATATATATATATATATATATATATATATATATATATATATATATATATATATATATATATATATATATATATATATATATATATATATAACCTTTTTCCAAATGTGTGGAGGTTGGGGAAAGAGGTTGGTGGGGTGTTCAAGAGTTGGGTCCCCGTCCCACACCCTGGTAACAAAGATTCTGGATATTATATTTAAAATTCCAAGAATCTATGGCAAAAACTTAAAAAATTAAACTATCCGCATCTGCGGATATCCGCAATTGAATATCCGCAACCGCATCCGCATCCGCGGATAGTGAAAAATTACTATCCGGTCCACCTCTAATATATATATATATATATATATATATATATATATATATATATATATATATATATATATATATATATATATATATATATATATATATATATATATATATTGCTCATTAAATTACTTTCTTAATACTATCGCTTTTATTCCGGGAGGAACTACTCTTCCAAACTCTCTAGTCCCATACCTCCTCCATTGAGAAGAACTCATGTGCTTTGTCTTTCCCCACAATTCTGTTTTTCTTTGTCCAGCTTATTATTGACCTAACCAGATTTAAGAGCTGCAAATATTTTTTCATAATACAATCTTAAAAGAAAATTTGGGAACACACTTTCTTCTTCTACTTTACCAATTTCCTTTTCCTTCATATATTTTCAAATGTTTTGCACAGTGATATATTGACCTTTTAAACTTGTGTCCCGTATCCTTCAAATGGAGGCATATATATATATATATATATATATATATATATATATATATATATATATATATATATATATATATATATATATATATATATATATATATATATATATATATATATATATATATATATATATATATATATATATATATATATATATATATATATATATAATTTTTTTTTTTTTTTATTTTTTTTTTGATTAACGTCATAAAGTTTTTAAATTCACTGTATCTACTTCTTAGAATT
>SEYY01000274.1:179988-184988 GCA_009176605.1 Armadillidium nasatum
AAAAAGGAAAAATGTTTAGAAAAATCATTAGAAAAAGATTTACGAGAAATCAATCAATTACGATATATATATATATATATATATATATATATATATATATATATATATATATATATATATATATATATATATATATATATATATATATATATATATATATATATATATATATATATATATATATATATATATATATATATATATATATATATATATATATATATATATATATATATATATATATATATATATATATATATATATATATATATATATATATATATATATATATATATATATATATATATATATATATATAGAGAGAGAGAGAGAGAGAGAGAGAGAGAGATAACATAAGCTCTGTCCAAAGTTATGCAAGTATCCAGCATTGTTAGCTTTTGGTCTTAAAAATTCCTCTGCATTCCTGGAAAGTTTGTCGTTGTACAGAATTTTTTCTCTCTTACTCAAATAATAAGAAAACAGCTCAAAAAGTTCGAATTACAAAATCTTTATATTCTCCGGGTACGGGGAAACCCCCCTCCCTTCCCACGCTTAGGCAAATGTTCGTGTGCCACGCATTCAAATGTATTTTTAGAATATTGATTTTTGATATAGATAAATCGGTCAATCAATATTAAAAATTCAATTTCACATTTTCTGTGCTATAATTAGGTATGCCTTTTTATAGAATTTTAAATTATACAAAAGTGTTCATCCATGGTTCATTAGGCTTTACTTAATGCATTCAATATATTGTGTCATTATTGTTTCAGTAAAGTTAAAATAAAACCGGTCTCGCTGTAGAAATAAATTACAGCGGCAGGATTTATTTATTTTTATTTATTTATTTATTTATTTATTTTATTACATTTCAACTGTGCACACACACGAAACCTTGTATTTATATATTTTTAATTTACTTTTTATATTTTCTTTCCTTTTTTTTTATTTATTTTTTTATTTTTGAGATAGGGGAAAAGACTCAAAAAAACTGAACTTGTTATTTCACAAAACAAATAAAAATAAGTTTATCATCCATTTTGATTCAAGTTTGAAAAGTCAATGTTAGCATTTCTTAATTACATTGAAAACTAAAGTGAATATATATATATATATATATATATATATATATATATATATATATATATATATATATATATATATATATATATATATATATATATATATATATATATATATATATATATATATATTTTTTTTTTTTTTTTTTTTTTTTTTTTTTTTATTTCACCTCTGGTGGGCAAAGGCCAGAGGCCTATTAATGTTACACCAGAGTTAGGGAAAAGTCAGGAACATGGTCAAATTAAAGGCCGACATGACCTGATACACGGCGTTTGAAGGTGCCTAAGTCATAGGAAGTTGGGAAAATAGATGAAGGAAGTGTGTTCCAGACTTTACCAGTAGAGTACATGTAAGATTGAGCATAGAGGTTAAGTCTGGGGTCAGAGAGTTGGACAGAGAAAGGATGAGACTGTGTAGAAAGACGAGTCGCACGAACCCTTCTCAATGGAGGAGGTATGCGACGAGAGAGTTTAGAAGAGCAGTGTCCATTGTAATAGCGATAGTATAGAGAGAGTGACGCAACAATTTCGACGGGCAGAAAGAGATTGGAGAGAATTAGTGAGAGCAGGAGAGTTGATAAGGACGAAAAGCTCTAGACTCCACCTTTTCCAGGAGAGCTGTATGAGTGGAACCACCCCAGATGTGTGACGCATACTCCATACAGGGGCGAACAACACCCCTATACAGAGCAAGCAACTGGGGTGGTGTGAAGAAATACTGAAGGCGCCTCAGAACACCCAACCTCTTAGAAGCTTGTTTAGAAAGAGAGGTAATGTGATCTTTCCAAGAAAGATCACGAGAAAAAGAAACACCAATAATATTAAGGAGAGATGAAGGTTTGAGTTGTGTGTTTTCGAAGAAGATATCGTAGTTGTGTGGAAGATTGTGTCGAGTAGAGAGATGGAGGAATTGAGTTTTTGAGGCATTGAAAACGACCATGTTTTCTCTGCCCCAATTTGAAATGAGATAGATCAGAGGTTAGTTGCTCCAAGGCCACCCTCCTTGCTTCTATTAACTGTTGCTGGGAGGGGCGCCTTTCAAAATGAAAAGAGTAATGAAGGGTGGAGTCATCAGCATAGGAGTGGATAGGAGATGAAGTAATAGAGAGAATGTCATTAATGAAAAGCAGAAAAAGTGTTGGGGTTAGGACAGATCCTTGAGGAACACCACTATTAATAGATTTATAGGATGAACGGTGGCCGTCTACAACAGCTGCTATAGAACGACCGGAAAGGAAATCAGAGAAGGCCACAGAGAGAAGGATAGATTCCGAAAGAGGAAAGTTTGGAAATCAAAGCTTTGTGCCAGACTCTATCGAAAGCCTTCGATATGTCCAGCGCCACAGCAAAAGATTCACCGAAATGCCGAAGAGCGGAGGACCAAGAGTCAGAGAGAAGGGAAAGAAGATCACCAGTAGAGCGTTTCTTACGAAAGCCATACTGGCGATCAGATCAATATATATATATATATATATATATATATATATATATATATATATATATATATATATATATATATATATATATAATATATATATATATATATATAATATATATATATATATATATATAAATATATATATATATATATATATATATATATTGAAACTCTTAAAGTCTGCTATACCGCCGGGTATCGAACTCTGGCCTCTTGGATCGAAAGAGGCCAGGGTTCGAATTCCCTGCGGTATAGCAGATTTTAAGAGTTTCAATATTGTTTCGAACCACGATTTGAGTTATTGGTTCTAAAAATGATATATATATATATATATATATATATATATATATATATATATATATATATATATATATATATATATATATATATATATATATATATATATATATATCCTCTGGTAGGCAAAGGTAAGAAGTAGGGATGGGCCGGATATCCGGCTGCTATCCTGTTATCCAGACTATCCGATCTTTTTTTCAGTATCCGTCTATCCGCCGAATATCCTCTAAAAATAAAATTAATTAATTATAAAATATAAAAAAAAAAAAAAAAAAAAAAAAAAAAAAAAAAAATAATATAAATATATATATATATATATATATATATATATATATATATATATATATATATATATATAATATATATATATATATATATATATATATATATATATATATATATAATATATATATATATATATATATATATATATATATATATATATATATATAGAAAGAATGAGTAAAAATGATAGACATCAACTCGCGGAAAAAGAAGAGGCGCCATAGGGGTTTGTGTGCCACTTGTGATATGTAACCTATAATGTCGGTACACTGCAAAAATTGCTCTAACGAACCGTTGGGACAAGTGGCAAAAATGTCACAACAAATTTTTTCAGTTATTTTCTTATTAGAAAATAAATCGGTGAAGCGACTTTCTTATACTTAACATGTCTTTTCTCTATTGAAAATTTTACTGTGACATTTTTGCCACTTGTCCCAACGATTCGTTAGGAGAGTTTTTGCAGTGTAGGAAGCTCTAGTTGCTTTATGTTGAACATTATGTGCTGATACAAGTGATGCATATCCAAGCTTGCAGAGTTTCGAAGAGGGAAATTTTTTGGTTCCCAGATAGAGTATCGAGGACCATGGGCCCATTTTATGCTTCCGGTAAAACATTATTCGATAAACGCCAGTGTGGATATAAGTTTAAATCGGGTGACAGAGACAGAGACAGACGATCATAGCGGAGAATTGTGACAAGAAAAAATAAGAAAATAACAGCTGAAAAATTTAATCCTAAGCTGAATAATCAGTCTTGAAAACCCTGTCATTGACAGTAATTAGGGAACTAAATAGGCTCAGTATTCATGTTAACGCTGCAATAGTAAAGCTTTTGTAAACGGACAGGAATGTCATAAAGTGAAGAGAATGGTGCACCACTCAAGGATCGAACTGTCGAACAGTGGAAGACAGTCCTTTCGTCAGATTAATTGACATTCATACTATTCCCAACCTCGGTCTACTTTACGTGTGGAGAACACCATCCCAGGAATATTTATCTGGACTACCTTACGCCAAAGGTGAAAAACGGAGGAGGTTGCGTCATAGTTTGGGCAGATAGCCATGTCACAGTATCCTGCAGGCCAATTATCACCATGTGCGATAATGTAACTGCCAGGGATTATGTACGTATTTTGCTTAACCAAGTTCATCCACTGGAGCAGAGAAAGTTTATTTTAGGAATGCATTTATCAAGATAATAAGGCTCCATAGTTCATGTTGTCCAATCCTGGTTTGATGAATATAAAGATGAAGTTTCATGTCTTTCCTTTCCACGACAATCGCCAAACCTTTATTAAAGAGCTCCTGTGGTCAATTTTGGGGAATAGAGTTTGAGATTGCTATCCATCACCAGCATCCATTCTGGAATTTCATATGCTTTTCATGAGAAATGGTACAGTATCCCATTATGCACCATCCTGGACTTATATTTGTTAATTTCTAGAAGAATTCAGGCCATTATGAATGTGAAAGGTTATACAACACCAAATTAAAAAAAGATTAGTTCATGCATGCATTTGCCAGGTGTTTCTATATTTTTGTCCAACCCATCGTTTCCCAAATACCAAGTCATGAAAACACAGATGCAGGGTTACAAATAAACTTTACGAAATATTCGAAAATATGTTATTTTAAAAAATAACCAATTTAAAATAAGCGCCTAAATCTAACTATTATATAAAATTTGGTTTCATAAAAAGTTCCGATTAAAAACCATTTGTGTGCTATTTGTTATACTGCACTATCAAATGAGTCCATGTGACCTTCAAAGTTGAAGAGACACTTAGAGTTAAAGCATACGAACTTCAATAACAAACCAATTGATTTTTTGTTTCTTACCAACCATTGAAAGCAAGAACAACAGCATAAGAAATTTATAAGTTGATTGACACTTACATC
>SEYY01000274.1:194988-207488 GCA_009176605.1 Armadillidium nasatum
ATTCGCTCTGATGGTTCTGTAGCTAATACTCCTTCTGAAAAGGCTAATCTCTTCGGCCTCCTTTTTTTCATCTAATTCCACCCTGCTCGATTCTGGCATCCCTCCTCCTACTCCTTCTCCTCTCAGGTGTCCCATGTCTCTGCCTGTAATTACTCATGATCGGGTGCATGGGATCCTGAAATCTATGAACGTAAGGAAGGCCAGCGGCCCGGATGGCATTCCCCCTCGTGTTCTGAGGGAGTGTGCTTCCGAGTTGGCGCCTGTCCTCGTTCAGCTCTACTCTCTATGCCTTAATACTAATACTTTTCCTCAATGCTGGAAGCGTGCATTTGTTCAGCCGATCCCGAAAAAAGGTAGTCGCTCTGACCCTTCTAACTATCGACCTATAGCTCTCACTTGTGTTCTATCTAAAAATTTTGAAACTCTCCTCAACTCTCATTTCCTGGATCATTTGGAGTCTCATTCTCTTCTCTCAGATCACCAGTATGGCTTTCGACGCTCAAGGTCAACTGGTGACATACTTTCCTATCTTACTGATATATGGTCTTCTGCCCTTAGGGACTTCAGGGAGTCTTGTGTGGTGGCGCTTGACATATCCAAGGCTTTTGACCGGGTATGGCATGCGTCGCTGCTCTCCAAGCTCCCTTCCTTTGGGTTTCCTCCTTCTCTTTGCTTACTCTTGTCTAGTTTTCTCTCAGATCGTTCCATTTCGGCACTTGTAGATGGAGCGACCTCTTCCTCCTTTTCTGTCAACTGTGGTGTTCCTCAGGGTTCCGTTTTATCTCCAACTTTATTCTTACTTTTCATTAACGATCTTCTCAACTGCACTTCTAACTCTGTTCACTCTTATGCTGATGACTCAACTCTACATTCTTCTACTCATTTCAAATCTGCTCCCTCTTTTGCTTCTAGAGTTGCTTCTCGTCTTCAACTTTCCGATTCTATTCTTGCCGATCTGGATGGGATTTCCCGGTGGGGTCATAGCAACCTTGTGAAATTAAACTCTTTAAAAACTCAACTTCTTCACATCTCCCTCTCAAAAACACCTCCTAACTTTCCTATCCTTCTTCGACGGCTCTCCCGTCTCACTTGTAAATAACATTAACATTCTTGGTCTTAAACATAAACAACAAATTGTCTTGGAAACCACATATCACAATGGTTGCTAAAAGGCGGCCTCTAAGAAGCTGGGAATTCTGTTCAGGATTGCGAGAATTTTTTTCTTCTGAGCAGTTACTCCAAATATATAATGGTCTTATTCGTCCTTGTATGGAGTACTGCTCTCACATTTGGGGGGCTCCGGCTCCTCCTCTCTTCTGGATAGGGTTGAGTCAAAAGCTAAAAGATTAATTAACTGTCCCCTACTTTCAAACTCTCTTGACCCTCTGTCTCTGCGACGTGACGTTGGCGCGCTATCTCTTTTCTACAGGTACTACAATGGCAGGTGCTCGAGGGAACTGGCCTCTCGCATTCCTCCACCGTTGCGTCGTCCTCGTTGCACAAGGGGTGCCATGCTTTCGCACCAATTTTGTGTGAACGTAGGAAATCCCAGGCTAGCCCGTTGTGGTACCTCCTTCTTTCCAGCCACCTCTACTCTGGAATTCTCTACCATCATCTATTTTTCCTCCTGTATTTAATCTTCCACTCTTTAAGGCTTCCGTCTGTGCCCACCTGAGGTTTGTGCATTAGGTGTGTATGTTACAATGAGTTTTGTCCCTGTGTGTGTGCCCCCTCCTTGAAAAAAAAAAAAAAAAAAAAAAATCGCTCCGTAGCTAGAAATTTGAGGAGTTCTCTCTTGCACTTAGCTCCGCCCACTTGTGCGTAATAAATAAACCAGCGGCGTGCTTGCTGCTGGTGGAATCAAAATCGGCATCCACGATAGGCCTGGCCAGCCAGCGGATGTTTGCCGTCGGCTCGTGAAACCTTTGGTTCATTCTTGAATGAACCTTCTGACAGGGCTATTAACCCTTCCTGGGGGCGGATTTTATATTATATATATATATATATATATATATATATATATATATATATATATATATATATATATATATATATATATATATATATATATATATATATATATATATATATATATATATATATATATATATATATATATATATATATATATATATATATATATATATATATAATCTCTTGTTTATGTCGATATACTAAATGAATTTTGAAAAGAAATTCTAATGACATTAATTATTCACAAATTCCTAATCTACCTCTTTTCCGATCAGTCTTCAAAACTTCGTTATTAAACGCCATTTTTTTCAGTGTCAAACATTTGAATTTTTTACCTTAGAGTTGAAATTGTTACAATTTGATTTTTTAATTTAGATCTTTTATCATTTTCACTTTTTCGAAATCGATATCTAGTTTGATATCTTGATTATCTAATTAATGATTATCTAATAACATTACTTCATTCTATTATATATTCCAGCCTTTACTCTTTTCCTTTCCTATTCCCATATATATGATCATCATTGTGTATTTGTTCATACTCATCCCATTTCAAAAGCAAATCTTACAGTATATATATTTCCATATAGCCACCAATATTGGAACACTTTTTAGAAATGAATATTTTTACCATATTACAAAATTATTTCAGCTCCCTAAACTGCTAATTCGTCTTTATTTGGGACGAGTGTAAATATCTTTTTTTCAAAATATTTAAAAAATATAACAATGACCCATTGACGTAACTGACATTTTTTTTCCGAGTAATTAGATCTAAAAACTTAATTTTCATTAATAAATATAGATGATTTTTGTAAAATAAAAATCACGACTAAGACCACTTAAAGTTTTTTAAGGCCTCAACTTCTTTTACTGTTGAAGATATTGAAGATATTGAATAACCTTTAAAGCATTTTATTATGTCACATTTTAACACTATTTTAGCACTTCTTTTCAATTTCAATGGAAATTCAATTATTATTAATCCCGATAAGATAATTGCATCTTTTTACAAAGTACCTTTTATGTACCATTTGTAAACCTTTTTATTTTTTTTTTAAATTCAAACTCTGTAACACTCTTTCCGATCTTTTCATTAAATCGTTATATTCTTTTTCTTAATCACTTCTCCAACTTCTACAACGAACGTTACATCACATTCTCATATCCTCTCTATTTTCTCACAACAATTATAATTTTATAACATTAACCACCAACAAATCTACTGAAATATTTAATATTGTTGACAACAATGTTTTATTCCACTTTCTTCTCTTCCTTTAAATTTAAAACCTACAATTAAATCTCTTACTTAGCAAAGCCAACATAACTCCTTTACACATTTAAAACACTTTCTTCATTCTCCCTTTACAAATATTGCTCCCCTCTATATATAATATATATATATATATATATATATATATATATATATATATATATATATATATATATATATATATATATATATATATATATATATATATATATATATATATATATATATATATTTATTATATATATTGTATCCTTTGGTGGGCAAAGGCCAGAGGCCCATCATTTTTCACCAGACATGACAAAATGCCAGAAATCTGGTCGCTAATGTCTGACGTGACCTGATGCACGGCGTTTAAAAGTGAGCAAGTCAATGGAAAGTTGGGAAAACAGATAAAGAGAAGGTGTTCCAGACTTTACCAGTATAGTACATGTAAAATTGAGCATAGTGGTTCAGTCTGGGATCGGAGAGTTGGACTGAGAAAGGATGAGACTGTGTAGAAAGTATTGGAGGAGGTAGCGACGTGAGAGTTCAGAAGAACAGTGTCCGTTGTAATAGCGATTAGCGATATAGAGAGAGTGAAGCAACAATTCGACGGACAGAAAGAGATTGGAGAGAGTTAGTAATGGCAAAAGAGTTTATAAGACGAAAAGCACTAGACTCCACCTTTTCGAGAAGAACTGTATGTATGAAACCACCCCAGATGTGTGAGGCGTACTCCATACAGGGGCGAATAACACCCCTATACAGAGCAAGCAACTGGGGTGGCGTAAAGAAATCACGAAGGCGCCTCAGAACACCCAACCTCTTAGAAGCTTGTTTAGAAAGAGAGGTAATGTGATATTTCCAAGAAAGATCACTAGTAAAAGTAACACCAAGCATATTGAGGACAGATGAATTTTTGAGTCGTGTGTTTTCGAAGAAGATATCATAGTTGTATCGAAGGTTTAATGGAATAGAAAGATGGAGGAATTGAGTTTTTAAGGCATTGAAAACGACCATGTTTTCTCTGCCCCAATTTGAAATGTGAGAAAGATCAGAGGTAATTTGCTCCAAGGTCACCCCTCTTACATCAATTAACTGCTTTCAAATTGAAAGAATTAATGAAGGGTGGAGTCATCGGTATAGGAGTGGATAGGACACGACGTAATAGAGAGAAGGTTATTGATGAAAACTAGAAAAAGAGTTGGGGATAGGACAGATCCTTGAGGACCACCACTATTTTTAGATTTTAAGGAAGGAACGGTGGCCGTCTACAATGGCTGCTAAAGTACGACCAGAAAGGAAATCAGAAAGGTTACAGAGAGAAGGATAGATTCCGAAAGAGGGAAGTTTGGAAATCAAAGCATATATATATATATATATATATATATATATATATATATATATATATATATATATATATATATATATATATATATATATATATATATATATATATATATATATATATATATATATTATATATAAAAGCTTTAGGAAAGTAGGAAAAGTCTTAAGCCGTGATGTAAAGTTATAATTATGTTTGATTTTATCTTCCTTTTCCGAAGACTAATTGGATGGATTCTAGATATCTCTCTATATATATATATATATATATATATATATATATATATATATATATATATATATATATATATATATATATATATATATATATATATATATATATATATATATGCATGTGTGTATGTGTTTGTTTAAAGGACAAAAGCTTAAAAAATAACGATGAAAAACTGGAGAGAATGAGATTCAGAGTGTAAAGGGAAACCAGGTGTTCATGTATTGTAAAAGGTACAAAGCTTTTGTCCACTTATTCTATATATATATATATATATATATATATATATATATATATATATATATATATATATATATATATATATATATATAATATATATATATATATATATATATATATATATTGATGTGCGTTCCAATGGTTAAAGGTTCGTATCCTTCTCTCCTCGCTTACAATATACGTAGGTATATTAACAGAAATATTCATTAGACAACCTGACCTACTCTCATCATATTACATTAATATATTACATATTTTTATACCCACTTTCTTATGCAGACATTAAAATAGTGACATCAAACTTGTATTGAGGTTACGAAGGGCAGCATTCAAAGAATGCTCCTGATCCATTCCTATCCTCTATCATCTCTTAAGTTTTAAAGACTTCTAGTGATGGAGAAAGTGCAGAAAGATAAGATATTACCGGTTTTATCAGGTTCATGGTCTTCATTCTTCACTAATATCTGCAACATTTGCAATTATTTTAATATCTACGGTCAAATGTCAGCTTGAGACCTTTAGACATTTCCTCTTGCTCTATACCGAAACTCAGATGTTTGAGTTCTCTGACATCAAACTCTTCTCTGTTCTTTTTAACTGTCACCCTTGTAAATTTTCACCCAAAAGGTACATTCACTTCTTATAATTTTTGAATCTTCCAAATTTTCTACTTTATGAGTTTGACTCTCTTTTCATTCTGTGACTAAATTTGTTTGTTGTTTATCTATATCAGGTGGACCCCCTGGGTCCTAATTTTAAGTATTTGGACCCCATATACTCATATAGCTAAGACTTGCCTTATATTATGGACCGCTGAATTTTTTTTTCCCTTTAAGGACCCTCTCAAAGCTTCTGTGGTCCCATGGGGGGATTCATGTAGACCCCGGTTGGGAAACGCTGATTTATTCCCTAACTCTTGACTATCCAAATTTTTCAACTACCTTATTCCAAAAGAGAGAGAATCTAGTCTTCTCTTTTTTTGGGGAATCATCATTATGCACATTTCATTGTTCTCAATACTTATCCTTGATCATCTTGGAGATGAACTAACACAGTAAATCTTTTCCTTCACCTTATAAGTATTAAATCTCACTTCATTTTGCTTCCTCCGAACACCTACTCATCTTTGTCTCCTGTTCTGTCTCCTCAAGTATTTTGTAGGGACGTCCCTCGCAATGGCATGGCATTAATTTTCATAATTTAATAATTTCCCTTGATATGATAATTGATTTTGCTGGACGGAAGCCTTCGATTTGAACACAATGCATTACCTATTATTTTCTATGGTATGGAACTGTACATTTTTTCTTTCTTCAAACCTATAAGTTATAAATCTTTAAATAATTAACCTTTTGTTCTCTAACTAATTATTCTTCGCAGGGACTTTGTCTTCACATTTCAGAACACTCTTCGTCCTCAAACTCCAAAAACGGATGCTAATCATATTACATTCAGGAATTCTTTAAAACTTATTCTTCGTGGTACTAAAAAATTTTTTCCCTCAGAAAAACAATATGGTAATCTTTCTTGTTCCTCTTCTCAACTCTTTTCCTTGATGATGTATATAAAAAACATTAACGATCACAGCTTTGTTTCCTCTTGCCCTCCTGATGTTTCTTCCAATAAAACCTATTCTGTCTCACTTTCTGAACTCTTCGCTCTTTCCTTTTCCACTTGTTTCGATCAGAACATTTCAACGTCACTGATACTCTCCAAACTCTATTGCATCACTTTCATATTCTAATCTTATTACAACGGAAGCTGCTCTTTTAAACTATAGTCACAAGCCCTCTGTTTTAAGGAGAGTTTGTGTTATTCGTCTTTCCACACAATTTCTTTGGTCAGTGGAACACTTAACTTACGTTTGTTTTACTCTAACTAATAGGTCCTGCCCAATCTAATCAACTAATGAGGGATGTTAAATGCACCATCTAAGATCAGGGTCTCAGTTAATATAGGAGAGAAATAGTTTTTTTTTTTTTTTTTTTTTTTTTCTTCTTTTTTTTTTTTTAAAGAAATAAAAATGAAATAGCATGTTTGCTAAAATGAATTTGCATTACAATATTTATTTAAAGTATTATATTTCATTTTGTAAACATTTGCAACGAAACAAAAGTTAATGTAAATACAAATGAAGTAAAGAAAAATAGAAAACCTTGTCCTTTGGGGAATCAAACCTGTACTCCCACGACTGAGAATATGTTCCTCCACTCTCCCAGCAAAATTCTAAAAGTTTAAGCTTATAAAAAGCATTTCTTTAGGGAATTGTGGTAGAATTTTATGATTACTATGATTTTTATTATTATTATTATTATCATGATTATTATATTATGATGATGATGATGATGATGATGATGATGATGATAATGATTATTCTTCTTCTTTTTGTTGTTGTTGTTGAGTATTATGCCTTTAGTAAGAACAAAAATACAAAAGATAATATACATAATTCTGACCTCAAACAAATTTTGCTAAGTCTTCATAGTTTTTTTTTCTTTCATGATGAATTAGGCTGCATTCTTACACCTGTGGTTTGAACACGTTAAGTCCAAGATCTTGTTAAAGCTAGATAGGTTTTCTTTCGAACCCAAATTTCTTCTTTTTAAATCTTAGAATTTACTTCAAATTGTTTGTGGGGTCTTTATTCTACATATATTCTAAAATAACTTTAACATTTAAGAAATTCATTTGGATAGTAATGAACCCGAATTCTTTCGAGAAAAATATTCTCATATATATATATATATATATATATATATATATATATATATATATATATATATATATATATATATATATATATATATATATATATATATATATATATATATATATATATATATATATATATATGCGTATATGTGTGTGTGTGTGTGTGTGTGTGTGTTTTGGATTTGCATTTTTTTTTAATAAAGCATGTGTAAATAACACTGTAAGGGTATAACTTTACTTTAAAATCTTATTCACCAACTCTAATAATATTCTCAGAATATATTAGTGAATATACAAGGTAAAAAATTAAAGCTTAACTTGCTTCAAAGTTTGTTCCTCAAATGTAGTATTTTTTTTAGGTAGAAGAAGAAATTTTATTTTATTTTTTTAATTTTTTTTTATTTATTTATTTATTTATTTTATTTATTTATTTAATTATTTATTTTTTTTAGTTACTTTTCGAGTTTTCAGCGACTCAACTTTGTTTGGGAAAATTCTTCAATTATCTTTTACAGTTAACTGAATACCTGTGAGAATAAGAATAAATATAATTGCCTTCCTCATAATGATTATTCTTGTTTTTGTTGTTGTTGTTGAGTATTATGCCTTTAGTAATAGCAGCAAGGAGGGTGGCCTTGGAGCAACTAACCTCTGATCTATCTCTCATTTCAAATTGGGGCAGAGAAAACATGGTCGTTTTCAATGCCTCAAAAACTCAATTCCTCCATCTCTCTACTCGTCACAATCTTCCACACAACTATGATATCTTCTTCGAAAACACACAACTCAAATCTTCATCTCTCCTTAATATTCTTGGTGTTTCTTTTTCTAGTGATCTTTCTTGGAAGGATCACATTATTTCTCTTTCTAAACAAGCTTCTATAAGAGGTTATTGTATTAATAATTTAAGTATTTCTTCACACCACCCAGTTGCTTGCTTTGTATAGGGTGTTGTTCGCCCTTTTGCCTATAGATTATGCGTCACACATCTGGGGTGGTTCCTTCTCACTTCAACTCTCCGAAAATTTTGGTCTAGAACTTTTTTAGACTCTTTCTGCTCTCTGCTCTTAACACTAACTCTCCTAATCCTCCTCTGTTCTCAAAACTTGTCTTCCGTCTTGCACTCTCTTGGTAAACTATCGTCTATGCTTCTTTACTTCAACTTCTTCTTCTGAAACTCCTCATCCCGTCGAAGAAGGGCTCCTCGACTCGTCTTTCTACAATTTCTTTCCTTTCTCTCAAAGTTTTCTTCTTCCCAGACTTAACCGCTATGCTCAATCTTACTTATGCCAGTACTGGCTTTAAAGTCTGGAACACACTTCCTTCATCTATCTTTTCCAACTTCCTATGACTTATGCACTTTTAAACGCCGTGTGTATCAGGTTTCATTTTATTTGACCATTTCCGACTTTCCCCCCTAACTCTGGTGGAATATTAGTAAGCCTCTGGCCTTTGCCCACCAGATATAAATGAAATATATATATATAATATATGAATATATATATATATATATATATATATATATATATATATATATATTATATATATATATATATATATATATATATATATATATATATATATATATATATATATATATATATATATTATATATATATATATATATATATATATGTGTGTGTGTGTGTGTGTGTGTGTGTGTGTGTGTGAATATGTGAGAGAGAGAGAGAAAGAGAAAGAAGGGATGTTTGGTTGTGGATGTAACTGGATTATGGGGTGCTTATCTGTTCTCCTACTCTCTCTCTCCCTCTCTCTCTCTCTCTCTCTCTCTCTCTCTCTCTCTCTCTCTCTCTCTCTCTCTCTCTCTCTCTCTCTCTCTCTCTCAAATTCCTAATTAAATATAATTAGACTTTAAATGTATAACTAGGACTAACGCTAAATAGTCCAATATTGCAACTCGATGCATTAATACTAAAATATCAAAAAATAAAAAATAAAAATAAATGAATAAAAAAAAAGTAATGATAATAATAATAATAACAAAAAACAGAATAAATAGAAAAGAGTAAAAAAACCAATTAAAATAAAAGAAGTAATTCCTTCTTTTTATTTTCAGATTTGGCTGTAAAGTTTAATCAGCTTTCGCTTATCTCTTTATATAAATTTAGAGTTAATGGAATAGAAGAAAGCATTATGCAAGCACACATATATATATATACATATATATACATGCATACATACGTACATAGATACATGAATACAAACATTATACATAAAGGAAATTTTATTTTAAAGTTTTAATTCTATTTCCTTTATATTGGATATGTATGGTTTTAGACCCATACATATATATATATATATATATATATATATATATATATATATATATATATTATATATATATATATATATATAATATATATATATATATATATATATATATATATATATATATATATATATATATATATATATATATATATATATACGCAAAGTTATCTCTACAGGAAGTTATTGACTATATGAAATTTTTAATTATAACAAAATATTTTATACGAGTTTTGAATACGAACCCCTTAAAACGTAAGCAAATTTCAATGATTAAAAACGTATATAAATAACTAAGTAAATAAATAAAAAAAGTTTTAGAAGTATTAAAAACATACCTAGGTTAACCAGGCGTAGTGTTAACGGTTTATAATACTGTTAGTGGAGTGAATATATCTAACCTAATAAAAAAAACATTAAATTTATGCAATGTTTACTTTGCTTTTTATTTTACATATCATCCAATTTAAATTAAAATTTTAATCTCGAATTCCACTACCCAAACAAGTTTATATTCAATGATTTTATCTCTAACTTTGCAAACGATATCTTTGAATGATTTAAAATGTAATGGAACCACAATCACGGCACATTTACTGTAATTATTTACTTCTGATTTTGATCACATTTCAAAAGTTATTTATAATTAAAGTTACCAAACTAACTCACTAACTACTTCTTAACCTTCACAAAGCCTCGCCATCATATTCTATTTTAAGAAATATTCTCCTTTACTTAAGATTTTTCATTACATTTATCAGATCCATCTCTTTTTTTTTTTTCTTCTTTTTTTTTTTTTTTAAACAGGTCGCCACCATTCACTGGCAGAGCCCTTTTCAAGGAGGGAGCATATACAAATAAAGAAGAGGAAGAAAACCACACTCAGACCCGAACCTAACGCACATCCCTCAGTTGGGCACAGAAGAGAGGAAGATTAAATGCGGGAGGAAAAATAGATGATGGTAGAGAGTTCCACGGAACAGAGATAGCTGTTACATCAAAAGGTGTTACTCAAAATCTTCTCCCTTTTATCACTATTCAGGTTTTTCCTTTTCCTTCTTCTTGGTACAGTGATAACCTACATTTCCCTTTTAATTGAGATTAAAAATATTAAGATGTTTTGCTTCATGATTGATATGATCTTGTTCTCTCAAAGTTCTCAATTTTCAATTCTTCAGATCTGCTTTCCTTGACCTTAGATACGTGATAAACTGTTAATATACTTACTAAGTAATCTAACCATAATGACACACAACATTATTTCTCATTCACTCCTATGAGACAGTCAATTCTTATTTTGTTTTTCTGCAGATGTTTCTGCCCCTCATTTCTGGCAAAATAAATACAATACGTTGAAGCGTTTTCGGTTCAATTGTTTTTAATAATAGCTTCTCAACTTCATTCATTGCAACTTTGAATTTATCACTTAATACCAATAAGTAAATTGTCATGACTTTAAAATGAATGATATATATATATATATATATATATATATATATATATATATATATATATATATATATATATATATATATATATATATATATATATATATATATATATATATATATATATATATATATTATTTTATTTTTTATTATTTTATATTTATTTATTATATATATATATATATATATATATATATATATATATATATATATATATATATATATATATATATATATATATATATATATATATATATATATATATATATATATATATATATATATATATATATATATATATATATATATATATGTATGTGTGTGTGTGTGTGTGTGTGTGTGACCTAGGTTGATTGTGTTAAAATAATTTTTCCTCTGATAATTTTTCACTGTTATTTTGAGGCTCTTTATTCCTGTGTACTTCTTGTCAAATTTTCAAAAACTCGGGATTTAGCTGGAGTTTATTTTATCATTTTGTGACTAAAAAAATTTTAGAATTAAAAAAAATTTTTTTAAATTGGAAAGAAAAGTTTTCTGTGAAAAAACAAAACAAAAAAAAAAAAAAAAAGAGTTGAGTTTATAAATTTTGTTTGAAATGAAATTATTAAAATTTAAATTTAAGTTGGAGTACGAGTAGTTCCCTTTTTTTTTAAATACTGTAACTCGTAGTAACAACAGTAGTATTAAAATAACTTCTCACTTCCGATTCCCAATTCCAATTCCGATTCCCAATTCCGATTCCCAATTCCAATTCCGATTCCCAATTCAAAATTTGGTTCCTAATCTACAACTCTGGATAATACGTGCAACAAAATTTCCCACAAATCGATTTTTTATGTATTTTTGTAAATTCATTATTTTTTATATTTTATATATATATATATATATATATATATATATATATATATATATATATATATATATATATATATATATATATATATATATATATATATATATATATATATATATATATATATATATATATATATATATATATATA
>SEYY01000274.1:209988-217488 GCA_009176605.1 Armadillidium nasatum
GAGAGAGAGAGAGAGAGAGAGAGAGAACAAAATTTATTATGCATTGAAATTAATGACGTCATTTTTTCTGTGTTTTTCGCTTTCTTTTGACAGTACAGAAAGAAGGTTTAATTTAAATGAAAAAAAAAAAAAAAAAGGAAAATGTGATGTAGAATTGGGTTCATTTAATATACGTAAGAAAATGTATATTTCCCTTCTGCAACTTACTTTATTATCATTTTTCTTCTAACTTTCTAATATATTTTCGTACATTTTAAGTTATTTTTAATTAGTTTCCCTTTTGCTCTTTTTTCTTTCTTTCTTTCTTTAGGAAATTGTTTAGAACGTCTTAATTCTATTAATTAGTAAAATTAATTTAATTTCCAATCATTTTATTAAAAAAAAAAAAAAAGTGAAATTTATCTTCTCTACACGACGATTAGCATCGTTATTAATTTATTCGCGTATGTAACGACTAATACAACTAATAATACGACTAATACTCGACTAATTGTATAATTTTAACCTATTTAGCTCTTTATACTAATTTTTAAGCTTCAGCTTCCAAAGTATTTGAATAAAAATTAAAAGTTTGGTGAGAATTAAATTCATAAATCTTTTATAGATCGAAGGTCAAAGGATGCATCAGAGGAAATTTGAGGTCACAACCTGAAATAATTGACTTTAACTTTTTTAAAAGGATGTTAACACTTTTCTGTTTCTAAATTCCTATTAACTTTCTCTTACACAAACTTTTATAATACTCTAATAACATTCTACTAACTGTATATATATATATATATATATATATATATATATATATATATATATATATATATATATATATATATATATATATATATATATATATATATATATATATATATATATAGTTATATAATGTATATATATAGTATATATATATATATATATATATATATATATATATATATATATATATATATATATATATATATATATATATATATATATATATATATATATATATATATATATATATATATATATATATATATATATATATATATATATATATATATATATATATATATATTTTTTTTAAATTTTTTAAAAAAAAATTTTTTTTTTCAAAAAAAAATTGTTTTTGGAGGTCACATCTCTTCATCATTAAGGTAAGAATTTTTATTAAATATGAAGAAATTAATATTAACTCAAAAAAGTTGACCTTCTCGGCATTCGGATGGATTTAGCTTAAAAAAAAAAAAAGTATTTTTTAAAATTACATTGTTAATAAAATTTTCAATTCGTAAATTTTCATTAATATTTAAATTAAATTATTTCCATTTTTATAAAATAAAAATTCTAAAAAATCTGTTTTGTACGTCATCTATCTTAAGAATTATTTAATTATTTCTGACTTGTCAAAATGTATTCTATGATTATGATATAGGCAATGGAGACATAAAGAAGAATTTTCGTTTAATGCATATTTTTGTTGTGTAACTCTTCTGGAGAAATCAGAGGTCTCTCCAGTGTAAACCAGAAAACCAAGTCACAGTCCTTGCAAGGTGTCCTGTAAATGCCTGCCTGTGCATCGTCAGGTCTCTTTTCCCTGTAATATAACACATCCCCCAACACCTTCGAGGAGGCACGTTTGACCAACTAATGTCATTTACCAGGATATACTTCTCATTATCAACGAGGCATAGTAATGATAAAAAAATTCTTATACTCCTTGTCACTCTTTATGTCCAGAGCGAAAATTCATCTTTGAGGCAGTGTTGCGCTATTCCTCGTTGGAAGCCGAGTTTGTAAAAGACGGTATGAATATATGTAATTTCTTCATCTAAATATTTAATGGATTCATTTCCTTGTTAGTAGTGAGTGAGAAGAGAACCAATGCACACAATTATCAACATGAATATATTTACTAAAAATCTTAAAATATATGTTGCCACGGTTACCTCGTTCGTATCATTAAAGATTCCAAAAAATGGTGGCAAACTTCATTTTCTCTTTCCACAGTGAAATTGAAAACACATATAAACAAGTTCAATTTTCTTAATACCAAACCTATAAAAGTGCCCTCCCGCAGAACGGCTAAAAAGATATATATATATATATATATATATATATATATATATATATATATATATATATATATATATATATATATATATATATATATATATATATATATATATATATATATATATATATATATATATATATATATATATATATATATATATATATATATATATATATATATATATATATATATATATATATATATTATATATATATTATATATATATATATATATATATATATATATATATATATATATATATATATATATATATATATATATATATATATATATATATATATATATATATATATATATATATATATATATATATATATATATATATATATATATATATATATATATATATATATATATATATATATATATATATATATATATATATATATATATATATATATATATATATATATATATATATATATATATATACATTGCGATGCTTCGTATATAAATTTAAAGAAGGTGGAGAAAGCCTGAACGCGATAAAAATTGGTATTCCGATGTAGGAACAAAAAGTAAGGAGAAGAATTGAGGGAAGAGGTTGACGGGAGATGAAACTGTGGAAAGATATTAATACCTATGAGGAGGCATATTCGGTAGAAGAAATAGAAAATGAATTACAAATTACAAGTAGGATTGGACATTGTGGTAGAACGGTGAGACACCAGCGTGCTCCTTCATAAGGGACAGACAGATGGGGATGTGTGAAGAATACAACCACTTATGGTACATCAGGATGTATATTAAATGCATTATTATAAATTTCAAATGTTTATCCCAACACATTTTGCCATATGGTCATTGCTTTACAACATGAATTTAGAATGGAATACAAATGACAGAAATTAACATGATGAGGACTAAGGCTGGGAAGAAAAGATGAGAGAGGGAGAATGAGAAACAAAAAAAAAAAAAAAAAAAAAAAGCGTGTACGTATATAGAAGTGAAATTTATCATAACCAAAATAGATACAAATATATTCTAATGGTGAGAACACTTTGAGAGGACAAAGGAGGAGAAAGTGAGAGTGATGACCAGAGAAAGACAGTCCTAGGGGAAGTCCTTGAAAAATGTGGAAAATTATTTTATTAACAGTGGGAAATTCACAATACTAGAACTAATAGAAGAGCAATTTCTGGAAGACAAGTGAAGATAGAAAGTGTTTCTGACCCAAATAACAGGCATACGTGCCTAATCTGGGATACCGATATATATATATATATATATATCCGATATATATATATGCCGATATATATATATATATATATATATATATATATATATATATATATATATATATATATATATATATATATATATATATATATATATATATATATATATATATATATATATATTATAAAGAAAGAAAGAAAAAAGTTAAATATTTTGATTCATGAATTGATTCGACGACGATGTGGAAATTCACCTCAATTGGGAAAATGGCCGAATACTCAATCAGTGAATTGTAAAAGCGAAAAACGACGAATTAATTTGAATTTACATTTACTTTAAAAATTTTATATCAGTTCTAATGTAAATAAAATCATTTTATGTCGATTTTTTTTTTTTTTTCTTGGAAATTTTTATGAAAATATTTTAATCAAATAGAAATTACTGGATTGGATAATGTTAAATGTTTTTTTGGTGTAAATTTTTATAATATTTATTACCGAAATGAATTTAATGTGGGGTTTAAAAATGATTCAAAGTAGGAGCGACTAACTTTAATTTTTTTAACCTTCCTCGTTTTACTTCTGAGTCCTATTCTGATTCTTTTCATATCCTTTTGGGAAAATTATTCATTAAATGCTATTTTGTTACAATTTTCGAGATTTTTTTTTTTTTAACGCTTTTTCTTTCATTATCCTAAAAAAGTTTTTGAAAAAATTGATTAATTTTCGAAGTTTGAAAAAGTTCTAAAATTTTCTTACTAAACTTCAAAAAGTTTCAAAAAGAAATTTTGCACATCATTGACGACTGAAATTTTCAATTCATCTTTAAAATTTATTCATAATAATTGCAGTAAAATTGTTTTCTTAATATTTTTTGAGATTTTGAGAGAAATTGAAGGATTGTTTAGAGAATAGAGATTCGTAATAAATTATGAAAATTCTCAAATGTTAAAGATGTTCAGAATTTTGTAACGCTCGAGAAGTTCCTCTTCTTCTCATCTTTTTCAAGAATTGATAACCATTGTCCAGAAATTCTGCTACAGGCTTGAATTCAAGCCTAAATTATATTAAAATATATTTCTTTGGGCAAGAAAATGCTAATTTAAATTTTGGGGTTATTCAATATGTTCAGTCTTTAGTAGGAATCTTTGAAAAAATTTCAAAAAATCCTTTGACCCAAATTCAAATTTTTTTTTTTTTTTTTTTTTTTTTTTTTTTTTTTTTTATAAAGGCAGAGGGTGCTGCAGTGAAGGAACTTTCCAACTTTTTTTTGTTTCTCCTTTTAGAATTCAAGAAGCTCTGAGAATTACCTTCTTTTGACTGTTCGTGCTCGAGTCTTGACGCATTGATCCGATATATTGTAAACACGAAAGATCAAAATTCCTACCCATTACCTTTCAGCGTTGCAACTCTCATAAGTTTAGATTAGAAAAGTTGTTAATTGATGCTACTTACTTTTCAATATTATTACTCAAATAGTCAATACCCACAACTTAATAAAATTTACACCTGGACAATAATGGACTAAGTTAGGATTCTGACTTATTCGTAATTTATTTTAGTTTTATAATAACTTTTGCCTCGCATTTACTCACCTATTTATTCTTTTTTTTTTCACTGACTCCATCTTTCCACTTCAAAAAATCATTAATGCCAATATGAAAATGTAATTACTGAGGAAATCTTTGGTGCAATTTTCTCATAGGTATCCGAATATAAATAAAAATTAGCTGTTTTAAGACCTACAAAAAAAAATAAAAAATAAAATAAAACACTTTCGTCTTTCTAATGAACAGTCTTTTTCACAATTAAATAATAAAAAAAAATAAAAATATCAAGATAATATTTCTACGATCAAATTATTGATTCATTATACGAATATTATACATAAAAATAATGTATGTAACATAGGAATATGAATATAATGTACATTTTTGATTAACTTTTTGCCTATACTCAAACAAAACTCTTTTATAATCAAACGGAAGTTACGTCTATCATTAACCTAAGGATGTTTTTAAAATAATGAACTTATTTAGCCTTTGTCATTTACAGTACTATTGCATATTAAATTTAATATTTTATTTTGGTCTCTATGTTCTTCTATTATTAATATTATTATTATTATTATTATTATTATTATTATTATTATTATTATTATTATTATTATTATTATTATTGATTATTATTATTATTATTATTATTAATTATTATTATTATTATTATTATTATTATTATTATTAAAAATTATTATTATTATTATTATTATTATTATTATTATTATTATTATTATTATTATTATTATTATTATTATTGATTATTGTTGTCATTATTATCTATTATTATTATTTATTATTATTATTATTATTATTATTATTTATTATTATATTTATTTATTTATTTATTTTTCTATTTATTGGATTTCACGTATTCAAATTTTATTTATTATTCATACCATATTTCAAAGTTCCTAATTTTTTCATTTTTATTATTGAAATAGACATGAATTTCCAGTGGGATCTCCATCCACTTCGATTCCATCCCATAAGGATCCGAGTGGATAAATGAAACGATTTTAGCACGAGCGCCTCTCTCTCTCTCTCTCTTCTCTCTCTCTCTCTCTCTCTTCTCTCTCTCTCTCTCTCTCTCTCTCTCTCTCTCTCTCTCTCTCTCTCTCTCTCTCTCTCTCTCTCTCTCTCTCTCTCTCTCTCTCTCTCTCTCTCTCTCTCTCTCTCTCTCTTTCTCTCTCTCTTCTCTCTCTCTCTCTCTCTCTCTCTCTCTCTCTCTCTTCTCTCTCTCTCTCTCTCTCTCTCTCTCTCTCTCTCTCTCTCTCTCTCTCTCTCTCTCTCTCTCTCTCTCTCTCTCTCTCTCTCTCTCTCTCTCTCTCTCTCTCTCTCTCTCTCTCTCTCTCTCTCTCTCTCTCTCTCTCTCTCTCTCTCTCTCTCTCTCTCTCTCTCTCTCTCTCTCTCTCTCTCTCTCTCTCTCTCTCTCTCTCTCTCTCTCTCTCTCTCTCTCTCTCTCTCTCTCTCTCTCTCTCTCTCTCTCTCTCTCTCTCTCTCTCTCTCTCTCTCTCTCTCTCTCTCTCTCTCTCTCTCTCTCTCTCTCTCTCTCTCTCTCTCTCTTCCGACCTAACGAAACATCTTGGGTTTACGAATTTGCATTTCTTCCTTTGGGGTAATTCTCTCATCCACCAATTTCATCTTTAGCTATTTTTTAACTTCGTTTAACCCATTTTTTTTTTTTGTCCTTTTTTTCATCTATTTCAAGCTTTCGGCTATTCACTCTAGCCTTTTTCATTTTTTGATTGAAGAATTCATTTTTGATTGTCATTATTATTTCTTTTTTTCTTTCAATTTCATTTCTGATTGTCATTATTATATCTTTTTTCTTTCCATTTCAATAAGCCTTTCTTTTCTTCTTTTAGACTGAGATTTATTTTAATATTTAATGGAAAGGTTCATTAATAAGTTATCTGAAAAAGATTCAAACCTTAATTACTTTGAATAAATCATGAAATTCATATTAAATATAGAGAATAGAAGATTTAAAATGGAGCACATATATATATATATATATATATATATATATATATATATATATATATATATATATATATATATATATATATATATATATATATATATATATATATATATATATATATATATATATATATAAAAAGTGTTGAGTTGGTTCGAGAAATCTTGACTCCAATTCATGTTGTAGAAGGCTCCGACTTCACCATGGCCTGGAGCATATTCAAAAGTTTACCTCCAGCTCCAGAGGTGTTCCAGAGAAGAGCATTCCGTAAATCTTGGCTCCAGCTCCGCTCCAACATTATATATATATTTCTTCATTTGTTTTACCTTAATTCAAATATTACCATACAAGTTCTTTCATTACTAAAATTATGAATTTTCAATGATTTTTCACCAACAAGTACATTTTCCATTTCATTTTACATTACATACACAGAAATATATTTATTTGCAAAATATCAATAAAATTGATAAAATAAATTTGTCTCAATTTCCTTGTTCATCTACAGGCTGTAAATAAAAATTTTTTTTAACAATAATAGGCACAATACCAGGACTATTTTCTTTTTAGGATCGTTGATTTTCTTAATTCTTATCACGCATTACATGACCTATTGTTTCTATTGACCAGCTAGAAGAGCAGTACGTTTCCTCATGACCTATTGTTTCTATTGATCAGATAGAGGAGCAATACGTTTCCTCAGGTTAA
>SEYY01000274.1:222488-227488 GCA_009176605.1 Armadillidium nasatum
GGTCGGACGTGCGGTCTTACTTTTTTTTATTTAACTCTGCTTGTTCTCGTGCAAGGATGCTGCTGTCTGGAATTACCGTCGTCTTCAAACTCCAGAATCTCACGCCAACTTATATTTCATCCCGGAATAGTGCAAAATATATCTTTTGCAACACCACAAACTCTTTTTTTTTCTTAGAAAATCCAATAATCTTTCTGGTTTCTCTTCTTCACGCCCTTTCTGGCATTTTGCCCAAAAATGTCAACTCTAACTTTGCTTCTTCCTCTTTCCCTCCTCTTAGAAGCTTCTGACTGTACAACTGCTGTTTTGATTCATCTAAAACTGAAGTTTTCGCTCAGACTTTGGTCTCTAATTCAGCTTTAGACGATTCTGGAGATGTTCATACTCCTTCAACCCCTTCCAACTCATTTATGCCTAAAATTATAATTTCGTATTAAGATGTCATTTCTGCTTTCTCTGAGCTTAACACTAAAAAGGCGTATTGTCTTGATGGTATACCTCCTTCAGTTCTCAAAACTTGTGGTTCCGAGCTTGCACCCTGCCTTGGTAAACTATTTCGTCTCTTTCTTTCTACTTCAACCTTCCCTTCTTTCTGGAAGATTTGCACTCATTCAGTCTGTGCCGCAGAAGGAGAACCCCACTCAATCCCCCCAACTACTGCCTCATTTTTTTTAATCTTTGTTCTTTCTAGTTTTCGAATATCCTTAACAGGAAGATTTGGAAACACCTCAATTCTTCAAATCTTATCTCTGATCGCCAGTATGGCTTTCGTAAGAAACGCTCAACTGGTGACCTTCTTTCCCTTCTCTCTGACTCTTGGTCCTTCGTTCTTTGGCATTTCGGTGAATCTTTTGCTGAACTCGAAAGCCTTCGATAGAATGTTACTAAAAGCATTTTTTTCTAAACTTCCCTCTTTCGGAATCTATCCTTCTCTCTGTAGTCTTTTCTCCAATTTTCTTTCCGGTAGCTACTTTTGTAGACAGTCACCGTTCTTCCTTTAAATCTATTAATAGTTGTGTTCCTCTCGGTTCTGTCCTATCCACAACACTTTTTCTACTTTTTATTAATGACCTTCCTCTCTATTACTTCATCACATATTCACTCTTATGCTTATGGCTCCACCTTCATTACCCCTTTCAGTTTGAAAGACGCCCCACGAGGTTAGTTGCCTTGGAGCAACTAACCTCTTATCTTTCTCTTATTTCAAATTGGGGCAAAAAAACATGGTTGTTTTCAATGCCTCAAAAACTCAGTTCCTCCATCTCTCTACTCGACACAACTTTCCACACAACTTTGACATCTTCGAAAACTCACAACTCAAACCTTCATCTGTCTTTAATTTTCTCGGTGTTTCTTTCTCTTTTGATCTTTCTAAACAAGCTTCTAAGAGTGTTCTCAGGTGATTTTGAAATTTATTCACTCCAACCCAGTTTCTTTCTCTTTATAGGGGTGTTGTTCGACCCTGTATTTTTTTATTTATTTATTTATTTATTTTTTTTAAAAAAAAGTTCACATCTCACGGGCATTACCATTATCTAGGAGAGGAACTTTTTTAGGTAGTATATACCTAGGATCTTCAAGTGGGATCGAACCGGTGCCCTCAAGTGCGTGAGTCAATCACTCTACCGTTTGAGCCACGGTAAACAAGGTGGAGTCAAGGGCTTTTTGACTTATCAACTCTCCTGCTCTCACTAATTATCTCTAATACCTTTCTTCTCGCTATTACTATGGTTATTGCTCTTCTGAACTTTCCCGTCGCATTCCTCCTCCATTGAGAAGATCCCGTGCTACACGCCTTTCTACACAGTCTCATCCTTTTTCTGTAAACCTTTCTGAAAACAGACTTAACCACCATGCTCAATCTTACATGTACTCTACTGGCAATATCTGGAAAACACTCCCTTTATCTGTTTCCTCAGCTTCCTTTCATTTGCACACTTTCAAGCGCCGTGTATCGGGACATGTCAGCGTTTAACGGCCAAGTTTCGGTATTACCCCTAACTTTGGTGTAAATTGGTAGACCACTGGCCTTTGTCCACCATAGGAGACATAAAACTCTCATATATATATATATATATATATATATATATATATATATATATATATATATATAATATATATATATATATATATATATATATATATATATATATATATATATATATATATATATATATATATATGACCAAGGACCGTATTAATTAAACCGATGTCAGCAGATTTTCATCAAACTTGTAGGGAAGGTTTGAAATGAGTTTCCAACAATGAAAAATCTTAAAGAAAAAAAGAAAAGATGTAAATGTATGGCAAAAGAGCATCTGTTTAAGAAGTGTTCCACCCCCCGTAACCCCTGACCATACCCTTAATACCAATACCATAAGAAAATAATTCAAAAGAAGCAACTGACAATAGGTTTTGTTTTTTACATTAAATAAATATCAAATTAGGAAGCGTTAGAGAATTGTTCAGGTTCATTCCTTATGTTTTTTATGTTTTTCTTTTACAGTTCATTTCAAACATTTCACATAAGTAACTCGAAAATTGGCTGTTGTTGGTATTTTTGATAAGGACTTCTATAGACAGATGTAATGAATATGAAATCAGGAGATTCTGAAACTTTTTTCAGTGTTATTTCTCGAATGTTTTAAAGGTTTTCATTATTTAAGCTCTTTTTAAACCTTTCTTACAAGTGTTATAGAATTCATCCAGGTTCTGTTTAATTAATAATAATAATAATAATAATAATAATAATAATAATAATAATAATATATATATATATATATATATATATATATATATATATATATAATATATATATATATATATATATATATATATATATATATTATATATATAATATATATATATATATATATATATATATATATATATTTATTTTTTTGATTTTTTAATTTTATTTTTTTTATATTTATTCTTCTTTTTTTCTTTGTGTGTGTGTATTTGTTCATGTTTGAATAGTAAATAACCCAAACTTTCCATTCAAAAGGGAGCTTGTTAATTACTGGCGAAGTATCACTTTCAAATTTAATTTATTTACATTTTGATCGCTGTGAAATATTCACAAAGATTTGTTGAGTTTCAGAATGCGCATGTTGAAGAATGCGCATATTAAAGAATGCGCATATTAATGTCTTTTGATTCTCTTTTCATGTTTGTATAGAGCCTACGATATTGACATCTACGTGTGGATGTCAGTGTATGATATTCTTTACTCTATTATCTATTCACTCGAAATTAAAGTAATTTTTTTTCTACCTTTAATAAACTATTAAATTTCAACCAACGAATTTTTTTTTTAATATTGATTTGTATTCTTTAATTGCCTGTTGAAGTCTCAAAATGTTTTTACTTATTTAATCATAATAATTAATTTTGCCTTCCTCATTTGTTCAGAATTTTAATTCTAGGCTCAGAATTATTATTAATTAATGGACTGGATTAATTCCACATTCTCTCTCTCTCTCTCTCTCTCTCTCTCTCTCTCTCTCTCTCTCTCTCTCTCTCTCTCTCTCTCTCTCTCTCTTAATTAATAATATAATTTATATTATAATAATATATATATATATATATATATATATATATATATATATATAATATATATATATATATATATATATATATATATATATATATATATATATATATATATATATATATATATATATATAATATATAATATTTTTTTTTAAATTTAATTAATATATAAATAAAATAAATAATTAATAATTAAAGATAATAATAATAATAATAATAATAATAATAATAATAATTAATATAAATAATAATTTATTATTTTGAAATACATTTACAACTAGAGTAACTAAGCGGATTATTTAATTTTTTATTTTTATTTTATTTATTTTATTTTTTTTTATTTATTTATTTTTTTTTTTTTTTCATTTTCCAACTCTGACTCCGGCTTCGAATCCTATTCTGACTCTGACTCCGAATCTGTTTGAAAATATTAAATCTTCAAAAGACTCTTGAAAAGCTTCTTAATCTATTCAAAAGAAAATTATTCTATTAATTATTATTATTATTATTATTATTATTAATTATTATTAAAAACTTTAATGATTCTTAACTGATTACTTATTTATTATTTTATTTTTATTATTATTATTATTATTATTATTATTATTATTATTATTATTATTATTATTATTAATATTATTATTATTTTATTATTTAATTGAAATAATTGAAATCCTAATATTTTATTTAACGTGGAATAATGAGTTGGCAATGAATAGGAAATGACTTGACAAATCTTCATATTTTTCCTTAGACAAACCTTTTTGAATAAATGAAGTTTATTACAAAAATTTTTTTTAACAAAGGGGAGCCTGTTGGTATTATTAATTTTGGTTTTATTAAAGCATTTGATAAAGTAACAGATGCTTGTCAGGCGCAAAGGTTATCGCAGTATCGTATAGTTGAAGAAGTTTCTAACTCGATTAAAATTGGCAGCGTTACAGAAGACGATGTGTAATGTTTAATGATCGTTAGTCATTATGGACACTAGTACATAGTGATTTTCTTCAGGGTTCTGTGCTGGGTAAGGAAATAAAAAGTAGGGTTTCTAAATTTACTCTTGACGGTAAACTGGTTACTTGTTGAGGATATTGAATTGTATTAAAAAGTTTATTAAGACTTAAATAAACCTCTTCTTTGAAATGATTAGTAGAAAACTAATTTCTATAAGAACGAGTCCAATAATAATAATAATAGTAATAATAATAATAATAATAATAATAATAATAATAATAATAATAATAATAATAATGTGAGATTGATTTACAGTGCTAAGAGAGATTTTTGAATAGAGATTTTAATCACTAGATTAAATAGAGATTTTAATTATTACATAAAAAGAAATGACTCGGGTCAATGAGAGAGAGAGAGAGAGAGAGAGAGAGAGAGAGAGAGAGAGAGAGAGAGAGAGAGAGAGAGAGAGAGAGAGAGAGAGAGAGAGAGAG